>PVLA01006985.1:0-56843 GCA_004027455.1 Hydrochoerus hydrochaeris
AGAAATAATTAAGGAAAACTTCCCAAACATAGGTAACGGAAGTGAAGTTCAGATAAATGAGGCATATAGAACTCCAGCCAGCTACAACCCAAACAGATCTATACCCAGACATATAATAATCAGGATCCCAGAAATCCATCACAAGAACAGAATATTAAAAGTGGTCAGAGAAAAGAAACAGATTACCTATAAAGGAAAACTCATCAAAATCACAGCGGACTTCTCAATTCAAACCATCAAATTATGAAGAGCTTGGAGTGAAATATTCCAAGCCCTGAAAAAAAATAACCTCCAGCCCAGAATGATGTACCCTGCAAAATTGTCTCTCAAAATTAATGGAGAGACAAGATATTTCCACAACAAAGAGGAACTGGGGGAGTTTGTGACCACCAATCCAACCCTGCAAAGAATACTGAGGGACATTCTAGAGAGAGAGAAGAAATAAGGAATAATGGCAGAAAGGCCTCAAAGAAAGGGGCAGACAGTGGAATGAAGGAGAAAAGTAAACAAATAGCAACAGAAAAATAGCATGGCAGAAATAAAACAGAGAAGATTGGTTATATCACTGTTTTATCTTGACTGATTTTATTTGAATCTGGTATGCTTGAGAGTGTCGAGTCTGAGAGTAGGGGCAACTACTCTGAAGATGACAGGATTCGATAGGATACCCATTCTGGTTTGATTGTTAACTGTCTTTGAAGTCCTATAATGTCTCCAATGTTTAGATTTTATTAATAATATAAAGAAATGCTATGTTTATATTATATTTGACGATATAGACAATTTTATTCAAAATAACTAGAGACATCATAGTGACTACTGTAGATCACCTAAGGTTGCGTTTTTGTATGTTCTTTTCATTTTGTGTTTCTCTAGGAATTTTTATTGCTGACTTGTTTTGATTTATTTCTCCCTCTAACACAGAAAGGCTAGGTATATGCGTAGAGACTTATACATGTGCAGAACTTCTAAGTAGTTTATGAGAATGGATTATAATTATTGTAAGGGAAAAAAAAGGAAAAGAGAATATTCTAAAGGATATAACTGCATGTATACTTAAGTGTGTGGAATTAATAACCATGTTGCTAAAGTTTTAGTTGGATGGATGAACAAAACTGACTACAGTCTCACTGTTTGGATGTCCACTTTGTGGACTTTAGTTTTGTAACTTGAACAACTGCATCTAAGATGAAAGTATATAATTATCAACTAGTGATTATTACTTGTTACTATTTTTTGTTTTATTTTGTTTTTGAGATTTTGTATTGTTTCTACCCTCTTTCCATTTCAAATTTTTTTCTTTAAATAAAACAATTTAAAAAAAAAGCAAGAGGATGAAAAGAAAATACTCTAAAAGAGGTAACTGTATGTAACCTTAAGTGTGTAGGATTGATAACCATGTTACTAAGTTTTTGTTGGATTGGTGAATAGAACAGTTTACAGCCTCACTGTTTGAATGTATGCTTTAATTTTGTCACTGGAGCAACTATATCCAAGAAGACAATGTGTAATGTATCAAATATTGATTTCTTACTGTTTATTTTTTTTGAAATTCTGTATTGTTTCTACCCTTTTTTCTGTTTTGCTCTCCCCCCTTTAAATAAAAAAAAAGAAATTTGATTTAAATACATGAAGAGTTAAATATTAACTGTGCCAACAAATAGAAAGGGGAATCACACAAGTATTTGATCTGGAAACATAGAGGGTCCAAAAATTGAAATTTCAGTGGAAATTCATTGGGAAACCTATCAGAGCAGCCTTGGGATAGGTGCTGGTTTAGAAGATGAAGAAAGAAGTTAGATTTTGCAAAGTGAATGAATGAATAATGGCAGGTGGCAGAACCTGGCATACTAATTGGTCTTCATAGGATGTAGAAAAAAAATTTTTTTCAGAAAAAGTTTCACTTTGAAATTAAGGCTGGCTTTGAACTCAAAATGTAACCTAGGTGGCCCTTGAACTCATAGTGATCCTCCTGCTTCTGCTTCCTGAGTGCTAGGATTACAGGCATGTGCCACCATGCCAGGCAGTAAGAAAAAATTGTTCCATAGTAATATATGGAAAGATATTAGAGAGGGTTAAGAATATATAGAATGCTGGTTTCAAGGCCCAACCTCTGAGTAGTACACACCACCATTTGAATGTAGCTTCATAAACATGTATTAGCTCTGTGTCTACACTAAAGCTATTTAAGCTTTCTTATCTGTAACTGTAAAGCTGTGAAATGATGATAATGTAAAATTCATTTCTCATTAGTATTATGAAAAAGCAAAACTGTATGGGTTACAAGCTATGACATTCCAAGAATTAAAATAATTAGAAGATACATCTATAAAAATACTTTAACTTTGTGATGCTCATAAAAATGGAAAGTTAATATGAATTATAACAAAAATATTTTGAATATATGCATTCTGAAGATTATTTGCAACATATGTTATATACTGATAAATCCAAATAATGAATCATACACTGAAATTTTGGTAAAAATATAATGTTGCTGTCCTAGAATTCTTTAAACAGTATAGTCAGGGTGATTTGACTGAAGGCTATTTGTAAAGAAAATCAATATATATTGCCATAGTTACTTCTCTTTACACGCTAATTGCTAAAAAATTAAGAAAATTTTTATACTTAAGGTTATAATTTATCATCAAACTGAAACACTTAAGAAATAAAAAATATATTAACAATTGAGAGCTACAAATTTCCCTGCTTAGGGATAAAATATGAATATTTGAGCAAAGATTCATCCTAACTACAGAACCTTAAATGTTTGATCATAATTATTTGATACAGATGAGAAAAAGTAAATCAGATATTGGTTTGAATTCATGCTTTGAGGAGTTTTCAAATCATTCTCATTCACTAGCACCTTCTACTTTCATTGAAAGTAACAGTGATGAATGCCATTAGGTTACACAGATAAAATGTTGTTTGGGGCAGAGGAAGTAAGGAAAGGGTTCTGTGAAAATAAGAACTAAAACATTCCTTATATTGCTATATTTAACTTTCACTCATCTTGTTTCTTAACATAAGCATGTTATGACTCCAGCAGATCCATGTCTTAAAGCTAGTGTGAGAGTGACCCCTGAACCTACATTTCCCCCCTTTCTAACATGAATGGAAATGTATCAGTTGAAATCCCAGAATATCATAATAAGATAAATCATTGGATTTTTATTATTCTTAATTACCTAACATGCTGGAAAGAGGGAGAAACTCTACAATTCAGATGTCTCTGATCCTCATCTCTAAAGCTTGAGGACACAGGTGAACTGGATAGAAGAGAGTCCTGCTTGAGTATGGACTGGCAATGCCAACATAATTTTGAGAACAGTCAGCCACAGATCACTCTCTACCATGACTTCAAGATATCACAAAACAAAATAGAACTCACTCTAATATTAGGACCTAATTCCCCCAAAACAAGCTAACTAAACTTAAAAACATTTATGAGATAAATACAAATAAATGTCTTTTGTTCCTAATATGCAGGTTGCAATGTAGCCACTATCTTCCCCACCTTGATTTAAATCAATTGTGGTTGACAAAACAGACAAAACTATGTCCAAGCTATCACTAAAAGTGTAATTAGAGAATCAGGTTTGGGTGTGTAGCATTGTAACACTAACCCACATAACAGCTTTCGTATTATACATAGGCTGTACACATGAGGGTCAACCTGTTAAACTGAAAATTGGTTTAAGATATTCTTCCTATATATGTAAAATTTATAAAACTGAGGAGGCTATAGAGAGCCAAGTAACACATACTCATATATTTCCATTATTTAACAGTCATATACTCTTCCTGCCTACCAACTAATATATGGTGGAAGAGGTAATGTCTTAAGGTGCTTAGGAAAAATTCATGCAAGAAACCCATTCTGTTTTCCACTGCTACTCCAGATGTTACCTTTGACAACTACAATCCCCAAAATTGATGTAATAAAATGTTTTGCTCATAAACGACTAAAATAAGTAGTTTTATATTTAATAATAAAGTCACAATGCTTATACAATCCCTACTGAAACATAAAACTTAATTGGATAAGATGCAAGACATTAACAAACTTTATTGAATATACCTTTTGTATGGCAGCATAGGAAATTTGAATGCAACTGTTTGCAACTAAGTTTGTTTATAATCCTACAGTTTCATCATAGCCCTCCTTTTCCTACTTGTTTGGTTTAAGACAATTTTTGATTTCCAGTAAGTAAGAGACAAAAGAGATTTTAGTCTCGATTTAGAGGATAGAAGTGACGAGCTCTGGGCAGGGATTAGTATTTGCATTTTGCACCGCATGTCTTCTGTCTTCAAATGAAATACTCAGACCCAAATGTTTCTAGAGATTTTTCTACACTAAGACAAATTCAAACAACTGAAAATGAAATCCCCGTTTCAGGTCAAATCACCTTATAAAGAAGACATTTACATCAATTACATCCATAACACAATGGTAGTGATTCCACATGCCTACCTTCTGGACTACTCTCACCAGAGAGTAAGTAGGTAGGAGAAGGAACAATTAAAGATGCTTCAGGCTCTCTCTACATGTACTACACCCAACAAAGTACTTTTGAAAATGTTCTCTACATTTCATACAACAGGGAAAAATACAAAAGTAGACAGTATTATGAAGGTGAAATACACATAAATGAAAAATAGCTTCACTATGGTGATTCAATTAAAAAGTACACTTAGATCATTTCATGCATCATTTAGTATTTCTTATTAGGAGGAGGAGCCTCTGGAGTCCCACACAGGTGGAGGAGGATCTCTCTCTTGGAGCAGCACGCCTATCCTGGAGCAGTACTCACCCCTTGCTAACTCTGTAACTGCAGATTATGGGCCCTGGCCATGGCTGCCCACAAACTCTGAGTAAGTTATGAATTTTATTTCTTCTTAAAACAGACCAAGCCAAAACTTGATCACAGATAAGGCCAATAACCTAGGAGAAAAGGTCAGTCAAGCACTCCACAGTTCTAGGGAGAAATAACAAATCTGTCCAGCAATGCTGATCTCAAGGAGAGCCCACAAAGAAAATTGTGACTTGCAGGATTTCTAGACTACAGATCTTGCAAAGAAAATACTCATTCACAAACACAGAGCAATTTTTTAACTCATTCAATTACTATTATTAGCAGCAGTAGTAGAATCATTATTTGTATGCTTCTTTTTCCATCATTAGTTTTTTTTTTTTTGAGGGGAGAGCTCCCATTCTCTCTGTTTATTTCTTTTAACATTTTGTCCTTCCCAATTTTTCTTTCATCTCTTATTTTTCTCTGGGTTTTTTTTTTTTGCTTTTGTTTTGTTTTGGTTTTTCAGTGCTAGGTACGAATCTCACACATGGTAGGTGAGTTCTCTAACACTAAACTATAGCCTCAGCTCCCCTCTGTATTTTCCTTATCTTCTTTTTTTGTTTTTTTTTATATTATTATTATCTAATACTATTAATTCCTTATATTCCTCAGCAGGATCCCCTATCTTACTTTTGTCTTCTCATTATCATTTTCTATTGATTAATATCTTAAATCTTACTTTTCTCATTCTCCTGTGTCCCCCAACACCTCTATCTTTACTAGTACAATTAAGCTTTATGACTGTTAGTTAATTTTATGCTACTATTGTTACTGGGGTAAAGTTGTTTCATTTAGTAGATATTTGCTGTACATAGTATTTGATTTGTATTAATATTCATACTGTAATTATAGATACCATTTTATGATTAAGTGTGGTATATTATTTCTCCTTATGTTATGTCAATATTCAACTTGTCTTTTTTGTCATTATTATTGCTGATTTTATTAATATAACCAAGTTGATATAGTTGGGGTACTTAACTTGTATTATATGTATGCCAATACCTGGACTATTTTTAAGTTATTAATAGTACTATAACCTATTTGCAGAGAACTGTGTTCTAGACAAAACACACTTCAAACTCCCCATGCAAATAAATAGGTGGATTCTGGGGCAAAGGCAAAGACCTAAAGGTAGCCATGCCTAAAAGACATTCCTGAAAAATACACATTAAAGAGGTTTCCATATTAGCAAAAAGCCTTTCACTATAATGAACCTGGAAGTCCTATTACAAAGTTAAACAAAATAAATGAAAAATATCCAAAGATCCATCATAGTTAATCCATGTGGTATGGTGGGGAGGAAATAAAAAGCCCTCAGGCAAATTATTTGAAAGAATAACAAGGAATATAAACCAGGATAAAAAGGTACTTGATGAATATAAAGAATACATGAGTAAACAGATAGTGGACTGAATAAAAAAACCACTGTGTCTACAAAATATACTAAAACAGAAGATGGATAAGTCAAAAAAATTATACAAACTATGAATACACAACACAGAAAAGAATCAGAGTCCACAGAGAGATAAAACAGAAATTCAAGAGATTAAACAGTCTATCAAAAGTAAGGGCAGCAGAGTCCAATGAGGACATCCAATGAGGATAGAGTGTCAGGACTAGAAGACATGGCCATTGCTGATCATCAATAATAAGAAGTACTTTAAGAAAAATAAGAGAACATGAAAAATGATGTAAATCAGACTAAGATTAATTGGAATTAGTGAAAAATAAGAAGACAGGACAGATGATACAAAAACTTCCTTACTGAAATAATGGCAGAAATTTTTCCAAATATGGAAAAAGCTTTCAACATAGAAATCAGTGAAACATATAGAGTCTCAAATACTCATGATTAGAAAAGAATCTTTAAAGGACACATAATACTCAGAAGCCCAATACAAAAATGGAATCTTAAAAGTGAAAGAGAAAAGCAACTAATCACTTTTAAGGCAATGCAATGAATCACTTACAAAAGTAAACACCTTACAAATACAAAAGACTTCGAAACAGAATCATTAAAGGCAAGGAGAGCTTGGAGTGACATGATCCAGCCCCTAAAAGAATAAACCTTGCAATTTAACTGACACACCCCTCAAAAATAACTTTGAAAAATGACAGAATAAGATATTTCCATGATAAAACGAATCTAAAGAAAGCCATGACCACCAAACCAGCATTTCAAAAAACTTAACAAGGAAATCCTAGGCAGAGAAAATTTCAAAAGGTTCCATACAAAATATATACCAGGCAGGATGAACAGTTTACTAGCATGGAAGGAGGAAAATCAGCAATAGGAAAATGCAACAATGATAGATCTCAATCAAGGTGATAAAGGTGAATGATCTCAATTTTCTACACAAAAGACACAGCCAGGCAGAATGGATTCAGAACACAATTTTGTAATATGTTGTAGGAAAGAAATATATTTAATCCAAAAAGAAACCCATAGATGAAAAATAAAAATGTTAGAAAACCATATTCCATGCAAAATAGGAACCAGAAAACAAGTATGAATAGTTAGCCTATTTTCGGACAAAGTAAACAGCAAGCCAAAATTATAAAAGGTAAATATAGTCATTATATACTGGTTAAAGGGGCATTTTGAAGGGAAAACATAATTTTTAATATATATACACTGGACTACAGCACACCCAAGAAAACAACGCAAGGACAACGGGACAAAAAGATTAGATTAACAGAAACACAGCAATAGAGGGTAAGATCACAATACACCACTCTCACAGGTAAATCAATTAGACAACAAATCAACAAAGAAATAGAGTTGAAGATAACTTTTGCAAATGGGTTTAGTATATGTCTACAGAGTGTTATACCCCCAAACACAAAATCTAATTCTTCTCAGTAGCACACAGAACTTTCTTAAAATACAGATCACATACTAGGCAATAAAGCATGTTTCAGCAAATGCAAAAGAATGAAAATTATACCATATATGTTATCAGACCATAGAAAAATGAAACTAGAATTCAATCACAAAAGAAACCACAAATATTATACAAATACATGGTAACTAAATGATACATTCTCTAATAGTCAATAGGTCATAGTAGAAAACAAGAGAGAAATAAACCAGTTTTAGGAATTAAATGATAATGGCCATACAATATAGCAAAACATTTGGAAAGCAAAAATAATTTTTTTTTTTGTACCAGGAATCAAACTCATGACTTTGTGATTGCCAGGCAGGCACTATGCCACTGAGCTATATCTCCAGCCCCAAAAATGCAATCTTAAGAGGAAATTTTGTGGCTGTGAATGCTAACATCAGAAAAACAAAGGCAGGAAGAAGTCAAAATGGCTGATCAAAGAGCAACAAAATACAAAATCTCCTGGGAAAATAACCCATATGCCAGAATAAAACATCTGGAGAGACCCAGACAGAGGGAGGTGTATCCTCTTGACAAAGGAAGAATTTAAAACTTAAAAAAGCTCATCAAACATGTCAGGACTACCACTGAAACAGCTAAAAATTATGGGACACCACGTTTTGGCTGCAACTTGCCAAGTTTGCACTGGCCTGAATTTGCGTCAGCTTCAATCCGTGCAGGCAGGCAGAGCCACCCAAATTCGTTCCCAGGGACACTCACAGGAACCACAGAAGTGCTGAAGTCAGGGGTTGGTAAGCCCAACAGAGAGTGGAGCCAGCAAAGGGACCTTCATTAATCCATGGTCAGTGCTAGAAATGAACCCCACACACACACAGGAAGGGCATGACCAAATGGGTGACATGTTGGAATTGGGCAGGAAGAGCCTGAACTGGGATCCACAGTGACTTCAGTTGGTTGCTCCCTCCCCAGAGCAGATTCCTGGGATTTGCTTGGGCAGGGCCATGCCCCTGGCCAGGACCCAATGAGCCTTCCCAAATCCATTCCTTGTGCCTAGCAAAAACTAACCAGGTGAAGGCTCCTGAAGTTTGGCTAGTCTGGTGGGGAGGGACAGGCAGGAGAGGGTGGAGGTCACCAGCATGCTCTCGAGGAACTGTGGCCTACAGGGAAGGGGGCTGGGACCTGCATTGTAACCTGTGTGGAGGAAGCTGGGACCATGACAGGAGAGAGAGGCAAGAGGAAGCTCCCAGCCCAGAACTCTGAGAGCACTAATCCAGGAGAGGGAAAAACAAGGGAAACTGAGGGCAGCAAACATGCAACATCAGACATAGCTTCAATGGACATTAAGAGATATCTTCAGGACCTTGTGGATGAGCTCAAAACTGAAATATTAAATCAGGTAAAGCAAGATATGAGTAGAGTACTAAAAGAAATGCTCTCAGGAAGCATCTCTCAGGAAGATGCTGACAGAAGAAGGGAGGAACACAAAAAAAGGAGAGAAACATTTGATAAAGAATATAAAGAAAATATAGAATACATGAAGCAGATTCAAAGAGACCACCAAGAAATTAAAAACTCCTTTGAGAGTTGGCAAAATCCTTAAAAGAAGCTAAGGATAGACTATCAAAACTTGAAGACAAGTTTGTAATGAGTGATCATGAAAGGAAAGATCTCTTAAAAATAAGGAAACAGGCAGTAACAATAAAAAGGCTAGAAGATGACAAGAGAATCTACAAGTTAAGAATAAGAAATGTGAATGAAGAAGCAGGAATATACAGGCGAATTACAAAGGCTATTCACAGAAATAATTAAGGAAACCTTCCCAAGTATGGGAAAAGAAAATGACATTTAGTTAAGTGAGGCATACAGAATCCCAGCAACCTACAACCAAAACAGATCTATACCCAGACATATAATAATCAAGATACCAGAAATTCAATATAAAAACAGAATATTAAAAGCCATCAGAGAAAAGAAACAGATTACCTATAAAGGTAAGCCCATCAGCATCACAGCTGACTTCTCCACACAGACCATCAGATCAAGAAGAGCTTGGAGCAAAGTCTTCCAAGCCCTAAAAGAAAATAACCTCCAGCCCAGATTGATGTATCCTGCAAAAACTATCACCAGAAATTAATGGAGAAACAATATACTTCCATGACAAAGAGGAATTGGGTGAGTTTGTGACCACCAATCCAACCCTACAGAGAATAAGGACATTCTAGAGAGAGAGAAAAAAAATACCAAGATTTTAGGAACAGTGGCAGAAAGGCTTCAATGAGTAGGGCAGGCAGTAGAATGAAGGAGAAAAGTAGACAAACAGGCAGATAAATAGCATAGCAGAAATGAGGCAGAGAAGGATGGCTAAATCTCTAACATAGATGGCCTTGATACACTATATTATTAATAGTGCACCAGGATTTAAAACCCATATTACTCACACTACTCTGCTTAGATGTATTATATTCTGTTCCAGTCATTCTACCTGTACTAGATTTGAAGGCATAGACAGTAATCCTGAAAATAACAGGATATAGTATGGTAATCATCCTCAATTTCATGTTAACTTTATCTAAAGCTCTGTAAAACCTACACTGTTTTACCATGACTGATTGTAATTGAATCTGGTTTGTTAGATTGCTATTTTGTATTGACATATTTTATTCAAAGCTGTTATGATTGATAGTATCAAGGCTGGGAGTATAGGCAACTGCACTTAAGATGACAAGATTCACTGGAATATCCATTATGGTTTGATTATCACCTGCCTTTGAAATTTTACAATGTCTACAATATTTTATTTTTATTAATATTGTTATATACTGCTATATTAAATTATATTGCTATATTCAATTATGCCTGATGATATAGACAATTTATTGAAGATAATAAGAGACAACATAGTAATCACTGTAGATCACCTTGTACTGTTTTAAATGGCTTTTTGGTTTCATGTTTTTATAGGAATTTGTTTTGTTTTGTCTTGCTAAGTTTTGCTTCTCCCTCTAATATAGAAAGGATAGAAATACATGTAGAAACTCATGCATGCATAGCTGTTTACACTCTCACTGTTTGAATATCTACTTTGTATGCTTTAATTTTGTAAGTTGAACAACTATTTCTAAGAGGGCAATATGTAATTTATCAACTAGTGATTTCTTATTGTTTATCTTTTTTTGAAATTCTGTATTATCTCTACACTTTACATGCTTTTGTTTCTCTTTAAATTAAAAAAAATAGAAAGAAAAACAGAGGGAACCCACATAACCTAAAGATGCTCCTCTGTCTCCTAGAAAAATAAGAACAACTCAAACCTAAAGTTAGTATTAAAAAGAAAATTATAAAGATTGGTTTTGAAATAAACGAAAGCCTTCAAAAAATACAAAGAATCAGTGAATCAAAGTACTGTTTCTTCTAAAGAACAAGCAAGTACGAAAAAACTTCTCCAACCTTACCAAAAAGAAAAAGGAAAGACAATTGATCCAATGAGAAATGAAAAAGTTTAAATCAGAGAGATGCTCCCAAAATTCAACAGATTACTAGTAAATATTTTGCAGATGTGCATGCCAACAAATTAGAGAATTCAGAAGAAATGGATAAATTCTTATACACATATGGGAGACCAGATGAGAACTGAGGTCTAATTGATCTCTCTAAACACAAAGTAGAAAAACATAAAGTTGTGCACATTAGGCAAAACACAGGGGCGATGGCACATTGAAGGCTCTAGAGAAAAGTCAACACAGCTGAGATCTCCTTGTTTACCTGGGCATACATTAATATGATAATAGGAGACAGATGAATCTTGTGCTACTGGTTAATTTCTTGTACCTATGTCTAGGTGAATAAAAGCAAGACATGCCAGACGTTTCAACTCTCTGCGCATTAGAGGAAAGTTCCTGGCTGGCTGCATGCTAGACTAACTCTGTGTCTGTTTGTCTTTTATCCTTCTTTGCTCCTGCGTCAAGGAACAAACTAGTAGGACTAGGATAAGTCCCTGCATATACATTTCCATCACCAAAACTGAACCAAAAAAACATAAAAACCCTGATGATCCAGTAACAGGCAATGAAATTAAAGTTGTAATAAAAACACCAAAAAAGAAGAGCCCCAGGTCATGATGGGTTCAATGCTGAATTCTTAAGGACTCCACCAATACTCCACAGACTTCAAACTGTAGTAGGAAAAGAAAGGGGATGAGAAATAGTTAAAATGTATTATATAAATATATCAAATTCCTACAAGGAATATAAATAATATATAGTACAAACATATACTAATAAAAATTGAAAGTTTAGAATAAAGGGTATTTTGATTTAATTCATATCATCCTCTTAAATGTACTATTACATAAAGTCCTACTGTCTTAGAAATTAATGTTAATTTTTAAAAATGTTTTATTAATGACAATTACCATATAAAACATTTTATTGTGGTATGTTTGTGCAAGCTTTATGGGTCAGATATGATTACATGTATAACCCTACTCCTGGTGCCAAATTGTATTAGCTTCCTAACAAAGACAAGACACCTGATAACCTGATAACCACAATTTTTAGTTAGAAAGTTTTAGTCTGGCTCAAAATTTCAGGGAATTAGTCCATGGTTAATTGTCTTATAGGCACAAACCTTATGGCACAGTAATGTGGTGAAGAAAATCAGCTTAGTGCATGAGGGCTAGGAAACAGAACAAAGGACTAGCACCAGAGAGGAAAGGACCAAGAACCATATGTAGTTCCAACAGTAACACCTCTGTGATAAACCCAGAAATAACCATACATATGCTTTACTAATTGCATAGGCAATCAATTTGAAACAATAAAGCTTAACCATCACACACTTATATAACACGCACTGATTCTTTCTATCCCCCATGATCCCCTTTCCTTACCCTCCCTTCTCCCCTTACTCCCATTCTCATCTCTAAAAAATCATATACTTAAAAACTAATTTTAATAATCCCATTAATACAAGTTTTATATGTATATGAGAATGTGCAAACCATACAGAGAGATACCACATTAACATCTTATGTTCATACACTAAATTAATATAGTATAATATGACCCATCAAAATTAATTATTATCTATATCTCATAGGCTATGCAGATTCCAGTACTTTTTATATGATGTTTTATTTTCTGTTCCAGGATTCCTGCAAGGATAATGCATAACACTGTTTTTGTAGACTTGTCTAGAGAAGAATGCATCTTAAATATTTTTTTTTATTTTATACAGCAGCTAGGGGTTGTGAATGTAGTTCAGTGGTACAGCTCTTGCCTTGCATTCATAAAGCCCTGGGTTCAATCCCAAACAACACAAAAATAAAATGTAGCTTAGGCTATTTTGTCACAATCTTTATTTTTTCTGGGGACAATCCTATCTCCTAGATTATATTTCAAGTTTACACACATTATAATTCAATACTTAGTGCTATAAAGCTCTGTGGATTTTCAGGAGATCATGTCTACTATCCATTATTAAATTATGATACAAAACAGTTTCGTCCTTTGAATAATTCTCTGTCCATTTTCTAGATAATCATGTAAATGGAAAAAACCAGCAAAAGTCTTCTCAAACTTGCCTCTATGTTTAATATACCATTAAAATTTATAAACAGTCTTGTGGGCTGATAATTCATTTTTATCACTGAAGAGCAGTCCATTATTTTATTGTTCCAACCTCTTGCTTGTATGGAAGAAAATTTTTAAATAGTTTATAATTTGTATTAATTAAGAATAATATGGATTATAGAAGAAATTTATGTACAGGCTTTTTAGTAGAAATATATTTTCACACCATATTTACCATATTTACTATATTTATTATGTAAATATGGTAAATCATAAAGGTTTTGTAAGAGGTAATTTTCTACCTCCAAAATTTTCTTTGAGATATTTGTTTATCATACCTAAACATGTACTGGTAGGGGCAGCCATAATAATGTACATAAAATATATGACTCTGCACTTGACTTTATTTATTTATTTTTGAAATACCTATGCAGTGAAGATTGGCCTTAAACTCACTTGTATAGCCTAGGCTGGCTTCAGAGTCACAGTAATCCTCCTGCCTCAACCTCCCAAGTGTTTGGATTATAGGCATATGCACTGCACCCAGCAATTACCTGGCATTTAAAAGAGCAACTGGTTGACCCATCTCCACTATTATGTCAATGTAAAGTAAGCTGAAGATTGACAAATCATTTTCTAAAAAATAATATATGATCAGTCTGATAGAACTGATTCACATTAGAATCATGCATTTTTATTTTAATAAGCATGATGTTTAGAAGAAACTGAAATTAAATTTCAGTTTGACAGATATACTTGTGGTATGCAACAGAATGTTTTGAAATATATACCCATAGTGGAAGAGTTAAATAATATTTTGTATCTTATTATCACTGCCTATTTCATTATATTCTAAAACAGCCTCTTTCACTAAAACTAAACAAACCACCATTTATTAACAATTTCTTAAAGGTAGCAATATTCTTTCTGAAGGAACAACTCTATTTTGTTATAAACACAAAAATCACTTTTAACATATCTAGTAGTGTTTAACTTCAATTTTGTTTTTAATATAGATTGTATTCTAGCCAAAGAAAGTATAAGTACTCAAAGATATCTCAGGGGCTCATTTTCAGATTTTAAAATTATATAATTTGATGTTATTAACAAAGTTATATATGAATGGATATTAAAAGAAAAATTAAACTACCAACTAAATTGCCTCATCTTTGAAAAATTCAAAGGAATATTTGCTAAACTTACAATAGGTTAAAGTTAAAAACAGTAAGATAACAAACAAAAGTTTTTATTATGGGAAGTTTCTTCCTTACTAACAGTTAAAATGTTGAAGCTTTTCTTTTTCCATTTATTTTGTTTTGTGGAATACATATATAATATATATAAATATATATTATATAGATATATAATTACATATAATATAAATATATGTGGGTTAGTAATAGGTCACTATATTAACTGGGAAAAGCTGAAAGAGCTTTGATTTTAATAAAATTTTCATAGTTCTGCAATTCACCAAGATGGAAGGCAGCAATAAAGATGAAATTTAAGAAATGCAGATGGAATATATTCAATAGGATGCAGTCAAGAGCCATTCCATTCATAATTTAATGTGACTCAGAGGTTTATTTTTAGGCTTTAGCCTCCTTCCTAATATTTCTGTTCCCATCTTCCCTGAGAATTTTACTCTACTTTGCAACAACTAATTTATTTTTATTTCTTTCATGAAAACTACTGAAGTAGAATTTCCATGGAACAATATTATCCATAAAACTGTGGTTTCACTTTTGTCCTCTGTTTCATTTCCTAACTGTAAGCTTGATAAATGAATATGAACTTACATAGCATAAAAATGGTGGCTGAAATTGAATTCCCTGCAAAATTTATGTTGTTTATTTCTGAAGGTTTGTGTCTCAAAAATCTGTTTGAAAAATCTAAAATGTATAAAAATTCACTATTAGATGAATGGTTGTGTTATTATGAATTTTAAGCTAATCAAAAAAGTTGATAAACCATGAGCCTGAAAATGATATATTGGCCTCTACTTCAGAAACAGAATGCAAAACAAAAATGCTACATATGTAAAAATTGCAGGTTGAAACCTCTAAAAATCTTTGGAAATTAGAGAAAATAGGTTCCTATAGAGTAAGTGCTACTTTGAATTTTTTTTGTGCCATTAGTTATTACAGCAAGTGTGTATAACACTAGCAAGGTCTCTGAAAATTTTTGTTGATTGTAACATATTAGGAGTTGACACTCTTTCTAACACTGACTTGATTCACTGAAACATCATCAAATTGCCTAGAGATATTAATTTAATAAATTACTAGATACATATGTAATTTAATAAAAATCTTATAAATCTGTGGAAATTTGATGGTTCCCATCAGAGTATTTAGAAAGCAATGGAACACTATCAATACTAAATTCATCGTATAGGGATAGCAATTGCTTCTTAATGAACCTATAGAGCCCAGAATCCCAAGAAAATGACCCTGGTGGTAATGGCAATGATGTATGTAATGGCTTCAGCTGAGTGGCTTTTAGAGAAGATAAATACACTAGGAAATCTGTTTTAAAATGTTCCAAGGAGACATTTTGGTTTACTGAACACAGGATTTAATTTTATAGGATTTTTTGAAATTAGTGCTTGTAAAGAGAAAATGGACAGTTATGATTAGACTTCCCTTAGAACAAGATTTCCACAGGGGTAATGTTCATAGTGAATAGATTTTAATTCCCTGTATTTTCAAAGCTATTACATGCAAAGTTGCTTAACAAAAAAATGTGGACTCTGAGCTCTTTTTATATTCATTCTAATGTTGATGTTAAGTATAATTAGCATCAAGTAATCATAGCCAATGTCTTGAAGTCTAAACTAAAAACAAGAAATTAATTAGATTGAATTTAAGCCTTCACCTAGGGGAAAAGGTATTTCCAAGAAGAACATTCTACAAATTTAAATAAAGTACTGTAAGAAAAACCACACAGATATATTTTCTCATGACATCAAAGCAAATGTCTGCATTTTTTTTTCTGTCAAATTAGGTATCATTCTTGTTTTTCACGGTATGGACCATATAAATTCACTTATGTACCTGTGTTTGTATCCTTAGTTACAGAAAGAAATATTAATGATCAGTGTAAAAGTGCCTAAGTTTGAAGGAGCAACTCTAGGTCAGATCATGGAAAGCATTTTGAACTGTCCAAAATTCCGCTGGAAATAAATATCAATAAAATATGTACAAGAAAACAAACATAAGAGATATAGAAAATAAAAAGTAGAACCAGTAGTTTTCCAGAAACTTTGAAAAAAAAACTGTAAGAGAAAAGGTGATTAAGTTAAAAAATGTGAACACCTTTATAAGAGGAAGAGGCTGGGAAGAATAGGATAGAGGAAAAGGTGATTCTGAATACAGGCCCAAAGATGTTCATTAACTTTGTGGGGGAATTTGAGTAAAAATTGGGCATCAGGCTTTAAATCTGTAATCTATGACATCTTTAAACATAAGATGTCCTGAATAAGCATGAATTTAGTAAGATTATACTGAAGCTGAGAACATCTCTGGAGCAAATAGCAGGAATGCTGTCCATTGACAGCAGTACTAATGGATGAACAAGTTCATTCTTGGAAGTAATTTGAACTATGCATCTTCATGTCTTTCACAACCAGGTTCCTTGTAAAACAAGCCTTGAGGCAAGAATTGAAAGCGGCTAAAGGGGACATTATACTAAATGAAGTAAGCCAGGTATAGAAAGATAAATATTTCATGTTCTTACTTATATGTGGAAGCTAAGAAATCAGAATTCACACAAACAGAGAGTTTCTACAATTTTGGGTGGCTCCCAAAGTTAAGAGTAACAGAGATGGAGAAATATTAGGCAAAGGGTACAAAGTTTGTGTTATACAAGAGTAGTAAGTTTTTTCTAGATCCATTATGGAGCACAGAGAATACAATTAATAATAATGTGTATTATAAGTTAGTGTTAAGTGAATAAATTTCAGATGGGTCTCAATATGCACCAATGAAAAAAATAAATAAAACAGATAAAATGTATCACAGAAGCAAGCCAATAAGAAAGGAGGATAGGAAATACACCTCTCTAGTTACTTCACCAGATGACCCGTTTACTCATATGAGTCAAATTCTCTTTACATGAAAAGATAAAATATCTTATTGGCACATCTAGTTGCAAAGAAAACAGTGTGTTAAAAACAGCCATGGAAAAGGAAGAAAAGTGAGGAGGAAGTGAATTGATTTGTAGTCAGTGTCATGGAAGGAGAATCCAGTTATTTGGATCCCACTCTCTGAAAGAACATGATGACAGATTGTGTGGCATAAAATCTGTAAGGGAGGCTTCACACATACTTGGTTTAAATTCATTAATCTCTGAGAATCAAATGGTTAGAGTGCATGTAAATACCCGACAGTCAAAATTATATCAATAGCTCCACCTAGATTTAACGAACAAAAATAGTGTTTACAACTCTTTTTGCACCAACTTACATAGAAATAAAAACATTGCAGTGTATTCATAAAATGTGGGATATTATCAAGAATGATTTCCCGGAAATTGTTCATGTCACATGTATTTGTAATGGCACTCATTTAAGCTGAATGTACATATTAAGTCCAATTGATTTATGTTAATTGGAATGTGCTAATCTATTTTATGAGGAGTGTGAAGCATAGACAATGTTGTAAGTATAAATTCTTAAACTTTGATTTAAAAATGTTGGAACCAATATTTAAGTCATTAGAAAAAAATCTTTGGTAGCAGAAGTTCATATCCTTAATTCAATTTGAACTATAGTTTAATATCATATGTAAAGAATGTGAATTTCAATGCTGAATATATACTAACATGAGTAACAAGGAAAGTAAAGAGCTAATTGATAACTTCAGGTGAAAACTTACAAGAATTTATTTTTATAAATTTTGTTTTTCATTTTCTAATATTCCCTATATATGATTGTTTCTGTTATGAGATGTTAAAAATTGTTTCCTTGAATACTCCTTGAGGTGGAACATTGCTTTTGATTGCACCATAAATACAATAGTATGTTAATATAAAGATAGCCACATAAGTCACCATGCATGTAAAGTTAATTTTATATTACTAATAAAATTTAGAAAATGAACTACAAAATTACCATATCATATATACTAAAATAAGGTGTCAAAATTAAAATTCAATAAACACAATTTTTTCATGTTTAGTAAAAAGAAAACGGGAGCATTTTCATGAAAAGAAAGCCTGAAAAATAAAAAAGGAGCATAAAATAAATATTAGCAGCTAAAATTACTAAAAAAATATTTCTATAATATGAGTGTGTATCACTACGAAAGATTTGATTTTCAATTCAGAATCATAAATCAGAGATCTTAAGTAGTATAGAGCTTTAATAATGATTTTAAGAATAAAAAAACCAAAAGTTTCCATGAGATAGAGGTAAGTCTGAGACAAAAAGAGACAACCTATGTTCTTTTTCACACACAACATGAACCGTGGTCCAGAATAGACATGCTTTTAAGGAGGTTCCTTGATTTATTTGAATATTGTAAATTATTTTCACTTTATGCTACCTGGAGTTGCACATATCAAGTAATATTCTCAATCATACATGCCTCAGAACAACAGATCAGGAGCTTATTTACTGAATACCATCCTAGTAGCCAAATACAAAATCCTAAGATCATTTTAGAGATAGGATACCTTTATTTTAGTAAATCTTATTATTTTCTGATTAGTAAACTTGATAAAAAGACCCCTTTGTCAAAGAAAAGTGGCTGAGTGTGTTTGGAGTTGTCTCTGCATCTTCTAATCTGTCCCACTGATCCTAAGATCTGATTTGTTTTTGTTTGTTGGTTGGTTGGTTTGGGTTTCTTTTTTTTTTCCCAGTACCACACTGTTTTTATCACAGTAGTGATAAAACAGTATACTTTAAAGTCAGGGGTTATGAAGCACCCTGCCTTGCCCACTGTTGCATAAAATTGTTTTTGCTATCCTAGGTCTCTTCTGGTTCCAAATGAATTTGAGGAATTTTTTTTTTTCTGGTTCTGTGAGGTATAGTAGTAGCATTTTGACTGGAATTGCTTTAAATCTATGTAACAATTTTGGGACAATGGCCACTTTCACTATGTTGATTCTTCCTCCCCAAAACAAGGGATATTTTTCCATTTTCTGATATCTTTCTTGATCCTCTTTTTTCAGAATACTATAGTTTTCAATGTAAAGTTCTTTTGCTTCCTTTATTAGATTCCTAGGTGTTTCATTTTTTTGACGGTATTGTAAAAGGAATATTTCTCTAATTTCTCTTTCACTGAGTGTTTTATTTGTGTACAAGAATTTCACATAATGAATATGATATTATGTTTAACCAAGTTGTACCAATAAATTTATTTTATTTTATTTTATTTTATTTTGGGGTATCAGGAATTGAACTCAGGACCTTGTGGTTTCCAGGAACACGCTTGTGATGTTGAGCTACATACCTGGCCCAAGTACCAATAAATTTAACTTAAAAATTAAAATTGTTTGTTAGAAAAAAATAAGTTATGCAAAAAAATCTGAGAATGTTATTAAAATAATAACTATTTCTAGCAGATATCTTGGCAATTAATATTTTTAGTTCTTTTTAAATAATGAAATTTTTAAAATTAAAACAAAAACAAACTAAGTTAAAGATTTAAAAAAATACCAAGAGGTTTAGAACAAGTCATGTGCCTTCTTATTTCATTTCTTAGTTACATTTATGTGGTAATAAATGAAATTCAGTTCAGCTGTTTCAATCTTTCCCTCATGGAAGACAAAAAACAATATATTATAGATTGGGAATTAAAAGACACTCACTTGACTGGATAAGAATTTCAAGACAGGATTCCAACTCTACAGATCTACTTACCCTACACTAGAAAATAATATCCATCAAATATTGGATAATTATAGTGATTCTTTTTTCATATCAATTATCTGTAAAAAGTTATGAAAGACTAAATAATTCTACATATCTTTAATATGCAAAACCAGAATCTAAATCCAAGTAAAATAAACCTATAACTCTCCTCACCTTCCACATTTCTCAACTGTAAAACCAGCATCCAAAGACAGCTATTTGGAATTAAGAATACAAGCAAATAGATCAGGGAAAAACATAATTAGGAAATAACTTTAATGCTTTATCCCTTTAGTGAAAATATATATCACACATACATACTGGTAAAGAAAATGACTATCACAGGATTGTGCTCTGGGTATGCTGGACCAACACAACTCTCTTCCTTTTCTGGTTTGCTTTCGAGAATAACTGTTTTCTGTTCTGGGAATGCAATGCCTGAGACAAGAATGTGCTGGCCTGAACTGGTTGGACACTTCCTGCCCCTACAAAGAACTGAAACTCCTTCAGTGATTTATCTAAGGTGGCTTTGCGATCACAAATTATATAACTCAAGGTAGAATGCCTTTCACGGTCCCTCTTTTGCTATCCCAGCAAGGCACATGTAGTAGAGCTCCACCTAACTTTAGCCAATATCTAAAATTCAAGGAAACACCTTACAATGAATCCTAGACAACTATGGCCCATTCCTTTCTCTCTGTAAGTAATAAATTCACTACATGTAAAGTGCATAGAAATACCATGTCAAATCTGATTCACAAAAATTGGTAGTCAGTGCTTCATACAGATGTTTAGAAAACAGGGTGGGACAATGTATTTAGAGGGAAAGGAGAAAGGAATAGTAAGCAGATTATTTTATCATAGGATTCTAATAAACATATAAACATGAAGATGCATGATTTCAAGTGCTAAGGCTTAGTGTCCTATGAAGCACTGTTGAGAGGTAGAAATTAAGGAAGTGATTGGGTCATGAAGGCTCTGACCTCATCACTAATAGATTAGTGAGAGGTAGTAGAAACTGAAAGGCAATTTCAAGTCCTTTCTACACAGAACAACCTCTCATATGTCGGCCTTACCAAAGAAGGAAAACTGCTACATGAGACTTGAAAAATAGCTGTACTACATACATTAAAGACTGCTTGATGATATGCACAAAAATGTAGAAAATGTTAACACTGCATCTAAAAACTATTGAGAGGGATAGAATGGGAAAGAACATTCTGTCTACTTCCTAATGGAATTTCCTATGTTGGAAATGTTCTGTCAGTTTCTTATTGTTGACACCAGGTATACACTATTATTGAGCATTTGTAATACAGCAAGTACTACTGAGTCACTGAAATTTTGATTTTATTGATTCTCACTTAAATTTAAATAGTCCTAAATGGTTAATGGATACTACATTGGACAACCCCAAATACAATTTTCATATGAATAATCACTACTGTACAATTAAATATCTCCTGTTTAAGTTCCTAGAATCAAATGTATCTAACTAGATTGTTCATGGAAGCTAAAGAAAAAACTGAAAATTGATCCTTATCACAGCAGGCTACAAGATTTTGTTTACTCTTTATCATGCAGTGTTTTTTCTCTTTCACATGAATTTCAGTAGAATTTTGGGAAATTATGTATAACAGTTTGGAAATTTATTAGTTCTTAAAAACAACAGAAGCAATGTTGTTGTTCTCTAATTCATGAGAACATATGACTATTTATATTTTTGGAGGTTTCTTCCAAAAAGTAATTTTTCTAAAATATTTTAAATAATATTTTTACTAAAATATTTTAGAGATCACTATTATTTTACTTTTCTATTCTACTGTAGGTTTTTAAATCAATGTACAGGAAGATGCTATTATGTTTTGAAAAAAAATTTATGTAAGTGATATTTAGGGAAACGTAACAAAAACATAGCATGTGCTTCTGTAAGAAATCATTTTTTGGTAGTAATCACATCTTTTATCTAAATATTTTTTTATCTCCAAATCAGCAAAAAGGCAAAAAGTCATGAAAGTTTTTAGGATTTTTAATAAGAATTATTTTGATTTTGATTATGATTATGATTTTAGTAAGAATATATCAACAATAAACAGAAATTGTTAGAAAAAAATTCCCTGAAAAATTCCCAGACATTCTCTGAGAGTGAACATTGGCTTTTTTTCACTTGACCAATGCTGTTTTAACTTTCATTGATAATACCTTGTTTTTTACTTCTTTTTGGCTTCATTTAACAAAATGACAGTGGTATATGTGTGTACTTGATTGTATAGCAGGGGGAGCTCAAAGTTTGTACATGGGCATAAATCCAAGGCAGCCTCCTGAAACACACATTATTTCTATATTCAATAAAAACTGAGCTTCAATATTAATTCTTGTCTGAGATATACTATTTATAATTTTATAATGGAGATTGCATTTTCAAGTATATCCAGCACATCTTTTTAATTAGGCTTAAAGTCCTTGATAATATCTGAAATATATCATCCATGTTATATTTCATACATATGAAATATATCATCCATGTTTCTCTTATATTATACTGATAATATTTTCCCAGCTAGTCTAGTTATTCCTGCAGAATAGTAGGTGTTGAGAAAGGTATTCACAAAATTTTAATCTTAGGAAATCTTTAGAGATACTCTTGTTAACAAGTCTGCCTTCAACCTAAACCACATTTTTGGTGTTCAAAGATGAGTATTTGAGTTTATGTATACCATTTAAACAAACGATTAAAAGTAACTCAGGGTTAGCTGTACCTTAACTGAAGAAAGACAAGATACTTATACCTGTAAGGCTAGAAATGACTTTATTAATCTTCCTCATCAATTTTCCCCATTTTGTCTTGCTTAATCTCAACTTCATTAATTAATAATGTTAAAACTCTCATGAATCAATCAAACAAATGTAGAAGAGTGATTTCTAAAATATTTAATAACAATAAT
Source organism: Hydrochoerus hydrochaeris (assembly GCA_004027455.1). Taxonomy (NCBI): domain Eukaryota; kingdom Metazoa; phylum Chordata; class Mammalia; order Rodentia; family Hydrochaeridae; genus Hydrochoerus; species Hydrochoerus hydrochaeris. The sequence goes on from PVLA01006985.1 coordinate 23,086, forward strand.
GGTACAAACATTATCTTGTCAAAGTAGCAGACTTAATAATGAAATAACATCAACCAAAGATGTATTATGTATAGGACTATAATGGTTATGACAGGTGACTATAACACCTGAAGAAAGCATACAAATTAATCGGGAAAATAGAAAACAGCAATGAGTTTATAGGAATTATTTGTTAAATGCTTTGCAAAGTCATAGTAATTAATGTCACAGCACACTGTAACAAGGAATTATTCTTTTGTTGATATCAGGACACTAAATCTTGGTGAAATAACTTACTATTGATGAGCAATCTCTAGTCAACACAATTAAAATTCTTCAGTTAAAGTCAAATAGGGATTTATTCAAGGCAAGAACTGATAAATTTTGTTTTAAAAAATCAACCTGATCCCATAATATTTAAATAATAAGCTTAATTTCAAAGGCATTTGGAACTGATAATAGAATAAGAGAACTTTCTAGATGGATTGATGTGCTTTTTCTCACCATGGAATGAAGGTTACACAGGAAGCAGTGACTTTCATGTACATGTTGACCAGTGGTCATACCTGCAAGTGCAGATTAGATATTGCAGATGTGGTGCACAGAAGAGCTTTCAGCAGATTTGGAAAGGTTCCACTGAACATCGGATGTTCTCTGGTACCTTTTTTCCATTGCCTTTAGTCAGTCTTGCCCTGATTGCCTTCCCCAGTCTAGGGTGACTTGTGGCCTCCAAAGCTAATATCTAATCATACATTCACTGAAGTACAGTCTTGTTATACTTCCTGTCAAAGTGTCTATAGTCACTAGTCTGATTATCCCAATCCCTTCTGACCATGTATTTCACAAATATGTCTCTACTTTAGATTTGATTAATATTATTTCTGACTTGATATTATTTTTAGTTGTTTGAAATTCAGGCGTACCTTGTCACCTTTGGTCTAGTGAAAACTTCTCTCTGTGTACTTTTGTAGCCTACTTGTTCCTCAACCCTCAGGCCCCAAAAATATACCTCACAACTGCCATTAAGGTTAGAACCTAATGATCAGCTTATAGTCAAGCAAATAATTTGTCCTTTGGGCAAATTTTCCTTAAACCAGCCAATCCACAGATCCTGAAGAAAAATTTAAGGGATAATGTTTAGGGCTTTTTAAAAAAGGTATAGTCCCAGAAGGCCTCTATTTCTCTCAGTTTCTCTCCACACATTGGTTTGATCACCTTAATGTTTCTAGATTTTTCCATGGCCCTCCTGAATGCCCTTCTTCCCTAACGATCTGTAATGAAGTCCTTCTCATTTAATGTATGTAGTGATGCTGTCTTATCTGACAGACACACTGAAACTCAACTTTCTTCCTTGTTAGGACTCTTGTGGATACGTTTGTAGGAATAAACTGACAAAGGTCACACTAAAGCTGCAAAGACATATGACAACACACTCACTTTCCTGTATAAATAATATTCAGTTGCAGTTTGGATACCTCAGCATTAGCCTGACCACTAGTAACAAAGTATCCTGTAAAAGACTCTATAAACATCAATGGTCATCTTCCCAGAGCCTCCATCACAGAAGGACTAGGAATTATTGCCGTGCTTTAGTGAGAGAGATGGAAAGACCAAATAAGAGATAAATACTACAGTCCTACTCTACTCTTTAGCTTTTAAAAATTTTAATCAAAATATATTTCTTTGAATATGAATACATATAGGATTTAATTTGTGTATAAATATTTAATTACCTTACCAAACAAGAGTATCTTAACCTTAAAATGTACACATTATTTTTAAAATATAAAACAAATAATTCATCAAAATTATTTGAATAAGCTTTTGAAATCAGGTGGTTTATTAAAATGTATTTTTGTGATAAGAGGCATAATTTTCATAGATTTGCAAGTCATTGAAATGATTCTTTTCTAAAATATAAAATCATGTTTATATATAAAGATATCTGCAACAATCCCGTAGTTTTAGTTAGCTTGCAGCTGTAAATCTTAAGTAACTCTGGCAGACAAAATATGAGCATGTATGAGTCCAAATAAAAATCTCCTTAACAAAAGCTATAAATGTTTAAATACAGAACACTTGAAGAGTAGAGTTTACTGCAGTTCCTCTGGTGAAACACACTTTTTTGGAGTATAGCAATCATGTTTGAAAATTTTTGTCAAGAGATATACATATGTTTTTTCAAAAGTACTAAAATTTTTTAGCCCAGAAAACAATAGTTACAAAAATTCCTTATGACCTAGTGAATTTAAATTAGTAATGATACCTACCAGATGATAGACTAAAGTTTCTGAATTCAAGCCTCATACTTACTTGCAAATTATGCAAGAGTCCTTGTTTTAAAAAATTGTTGAGAAGTTTTTAACAGAAATCCAGGCATAGCTTGTTTTGTAAGCCTGAGAACAGCTTATGCTTCAAATGTGACCCCTTCTTTGGCCAACTGCAACCCTTCCTTTCTCTAAATACAACTCTCAACTGCTTTCCAAATCTATCTGATGTTTGCTAGAATCATGCACATATGCCTGAAACATTACTTTCACAAGTTTGATATTTTATACTAATTCAGGGGTATTTATCATGATGTGTATTATCTCTACACAATCTTTTTAAATAAATTCTCAGAGGAGTATGTCTACATTCCTCCTGTAAATAAATAGCTGACACATCAACACACACACTCACATAAATACTCTAGTTGAGAGTGTTGGAGATTGTGTTTTGGTCACCATGTTATTAACATCCATTGTATATTGCCTTTAAAAACACTGGTTATACAGAAAAAAATCCATGCATATCTTCAGGAAATAACTGAAGACTGAAAGATCTTAAAATATTTGACCTCATTAGTGTCTTCCTATAATATGAAGTTTACAGTGAGCAGGATTTATAAAATTTTATAAAAATACAAGAGTAAGATAATTTCAAATGTCTATGTTTAAGCAAATGTATATTTCACTTATGCATTCTATACTTATTAAATGTTAAGGTCATAATTGTTACATGCTAAAATAGAAATTCAACTATTATATATTTTGTAAAAGATTTAGACTGGAAGAATATCAAAAAAATTTTTAAGTTTGCGTCTACATTATTCTTACATGTCAATTGCTAATGAGATATCTTTCACAAATATTCAGAAAACTTCAATGACAAAAAAACCCCACAGAAATTATTTGATAAATGCCACTCTAGAAGAATGCATTTTAAGAAACAACTGCAAAGAAAACATTTGGGGTGACAAGAATCATTTTTTACATATGTACTCGTAATTTAGCACAAAATGTAGGTTGGGATGAAGACTTTGGATCCTTTCTCTTGACTGACTTCAATTACATTTTTATGACCACGAACTCACCTTTGCAAACTAAAGCAAGTCAGGTCAACTTCCTAATCTTCACCTAAAAAAATACCATAATGAATCAATGTTTAGTAACACAAGTCAACTGAAGATTTTCCAGGGCAGAAGGACTATCTCAAAAATAACATTTTGTAATAGAATCAGTCAGAGTGAAAACAACCTACCAGATTGGAGACATCCCAATACAACTATAGTGAAATCTCTACCTGGCTGGCTCAATACTCATCTTAGAGACAATCAAAAGTGTTGATGTTATCCTTTAGAGGTTAATGAGGGATAAAATGATTGAAAAAATAAAAGCTTTTATTTCAAACAATACAAATAAATTTCTTCATTGATACTATAACATCAAATATATTTGGATATAGAATACAACTGGGGCTTTCAACTCCTCATTTTGTTCCTTTAACTGGAAATTACCTTTTATTTATTTTTTCCACCATTGGCAAAACATCAACTTTGTTTCTGGATAACTTAGAGACATTATTTCTATTTATACTGAGTTTATATATTCATTGTATGACAATTAGAAGAAGTATATTTTAATACAAATAAATGTTTCTCTGAAACAAAAATATATACTTCAATGTATAAATGTAAATGGTCACTATTATTAAAACAAATTTGAAGAATAAACGATCAGAGAAATAATTCGATTTTAGTTTATTTGAAGCTTAGTGATATCTTCCTATAGATAAGCTACTAGATAAAGTCATTCTAATATAGATCTACCCATAATTATATTCCTTACTTAAATTTATTTTTCCTATATCAGAATTTAAATGTATTAGTCAATATAGTTTAACAAAAAGAAAAAAATTCATCAATTCCTTGGGACACCTTCTAGTTATATCTAAAGAATTTGAATAAATGTAACATTTATTATGATTGATTAAAGTTTGATAGAAAAAATAATTCACAATAGGATATATAAATTGACCCTGAGAAACATAACATACAGGTAGACTCATGTAGACTGTGCAGCAGAAGAATTTGCTTAATTTTCACATATTTAAGTATGATCTGCCAATTAATTATAGATGTGTACTAAGTTCCTAATATATGAATAGGTAGAAATGCATAGTAAGTTTACTATAGCACAACGTATAGTAAGTTTAGTGTGTTATATTTTCCAAACTACATATAATGATTTTTAAGACTTCTATGTATGATTTTTGTATTAGCTTAACATTGAGATACTGGATTTTTAATGCTGCCTCTTGAATACTAAACAGATTGTTCTCTCTCTCCTCCATCTTGCCTAATATGTTAACAAAAAAAATATGAGTAAAAACTCTATGGATCAAAAGGACAATGAAATAGTGAATATTAATATTGTTATTTTTCCAAAGACCAATAATAAAGAAACAAAAAAAGAGAGGAGGATGGATGGGGATGAATAACACAGAGTAAGATGGAATACTGAGGGACCTATATCCTCTATATCCTACAGAGGATATAGGTTTTGTGAGTTAGTCACACAAAAACAAAATTGTGAATAAGTTTCCGTTATTCCAGTGATTTGCTTGCTGAGTCATGAAATATCAATTTAATTCACTGATTTTACCCTTCTATATGCAAAACAGAAAAAGTATTCTGAATAGCAACTATCTGGTGATCTAACATTCATAAAGTATGTAAATTAGTGGTAGTTTATATATTTTTAAATTTTATGTAAGATATACATTTACATTTAAAGTACTTTACTTGATAATTTAAATAACAAAAATCATAGATTTTTATTATAACTTCATTATTTTAACGGATTGTCTGATTTCATATTTTAGAACTAAATATATCCATATTGCTTAAAATGCTTATTTTTACCTAAATAAGAAGAAAACTGTTAGAGAAAATTGTTCTCTTTCTAGTCACTGGTACAAACTATCCAACAGCCACACAATTTAAAGAAGCTGAAATTTAATTTGACTCACAATTTTTTTGAGAATTTAATCCATGGTGTTCTGGCTCCACAGAGGGAAGGGCATGGGAGAAGTTTCTGATGGAGGAAAGAAGTTCACATCAGGGCAACAAAGAAATAGAGAGAAAGGAGTAGCCAGGGGTGGAAGTGTAGCCTGCCAGGTCACATGACCAGTAATCCACTGCTTCTAATCAGCCCTGTCTGCAAGCAGCACATTTCACTACAGACAGATAAGTGCATTCATGCACTGACAAGTGTAGCATCCCTGTGATCCAATAGCCTTCCAAAAACCCTACCTCTGAACATGTATGGCTTTGGGAGAAACTTGTAGATCTAAACAATAACAATTATTTACTTTTCATGTCAAAATCACAATGCCAAATGTGGCACCAAAATTTTGTGAATGAATATCAAATAGACCTCTTGCAACAAGATGAAGCACTTCCAAACGCAGTAATCTTTTGACAAATCAGCTGCACAGCCACCTCAAGAAGGCACAGCTCAGGCAAATGATTTCCTACAGTCTAAGTGCTGTTATTCAGGCTCTTCGGAACATAGTCTCAAGTACCAAAATGGCAAGAGTTATTTTTGAGGCTCCTGTTGTGTTTGGAGAGAAGGAAGTTAATATTTTTCCTCAGCAGTGAAGATTTGCAGTTCAATGTCTTTGATACAGAAACTGCCAGAGAAATAGGAAAGTGATGCTGAGAATCACGTTTTCCCTTTTCTTTCTATGAACAGTATTAAAAATATATCTAAAAGAGTAAGATGATTTAGCTTGGAAATAGGATAAAGGATTAGATTTTTTTTACTCTTTTTTTTTTTCCTTTCTGCTGATTAAAACCCATCTTCTACCTCCAAGGCAACAACATGTCTTTGAGACTAAATTCTCTATTTTCTCTGGGGCAATACAAAATTAATTTGATCTTTATTTAGCAATAACCTCTAAAGTGTAGCACGTGTGTACAATCACAATGACTTTTCAGAAGCCAAGTTTCTTCAGCACCTACAGAGAAAAAATGCATACATTGTATTAGTCAGCTTATTACCTTCTTCACACATTTGTTCATTCAGTGTTTCAGTTCAGACTTTGAATTTTCATTCAGTAAGAACCAACACTAGCCAGATTTACCTATAGGTTTCTGGGGAAAAGTATAAAAAGCATATTCTCATATTTTCCAGTAGTCTTACTTAAGGAAAAAGCAAACAGGTAAATAAATAATCAACTCTAAACATCCACAAGTTGAGACACAAATATTTGCAAAGTGCAGTGATAGTTTATGATGGGAAGGGATCATAAATTAACTTTGATTGGTGGAGTTACAACATTCTCAATGCAGTTGTCTTTCATGATAAGCATCCCTAATACTTCCACAGATATTGTGTAAAGCTCTGATCTTCTCAGCAGACAGACTCTGCTGGCAAAAGCAGTTCTATGAATGGTTTAGTAATGTATTTGTACTGTGATGAATAATAATACTAACATTACTGTGAGGTATGTGGAAAAAATGTTCACTAAGTAATAGTAAAGGCTACAACAGATTGATTCAAAGAGCACTGAACTGAAGACTCACAGCTGGGATATACTGACTATACATTGGAGCAATTTTCATTTATTAGCATTTTTGTGAAATTTCTCATTTTAGCTTGAGAATAATTCTGTGAGCTATTACATGGAACCCTAAAAGCTAATCCAAAGAAGTTCAGTAAAGTTATGCATGATATAATGGATTCCTAGCTAGACCTGCTTTCAGTTTGCCTTCTGATTCTGCCACCTATATACTTCCTTGTGAGAAGACACACAAGGACATGGATGGAGGCCAGAACCAGAAACAGAAAACCTTAGTTAAGTAAGAACTAACTGTTACCATTCTAGGTTTCAAAATTCAGTAATTCATGCTATTTCTCTAGGCTAGCTTTTCTTTTGTAAAATTGTTATCATGAAATCTAAGTAATGAAGGTATTGTCTCATGTCCTCAGAACTAGTAATATTAATAGGAAACAATTCAGAATATTTACAGTTCTTTTTTCAGTTTCTGAATTATAAATTATAATATGTTAATCAGATAAGTGAAAGATGATGTTAAGTAAAGGTAGTTGAAAATAATGAAAATATAAATATATATTAATTTCAAGTATGTTTTAATATATTCATTCAATATTTAATTATATTACAATTACTTTTGTTTATTCAATAAGTGTAAGCTTGTATTATAATTTTAAATGATAAATAGAACAGAAAAGAGTGTCCAGAATGATTGCAACTTTGACAAATTATATATATATATATATATATATATATATATATATATATATATTTTTTTTTTTTTCCTTAAGACAGGATTTCACCGCAAAGTTCAGGCTAAACTTGAACTCACTATGTAGCTCTGGTTGTCCTCAAACTTGCACTGATCCTTCCACTTCAGTCTCCTGAATACTGGTTGAATTTGATTATATTTGGCTTATCGTTTTGACTGTAGTTTACTCAAATATTTTTAATGTAATAGTTACTTTTAAAGTGAACAAAAATGTTTAAATATCTAGGAGCCTCTGATAGAAATGCTCAAAGACTGATAATGAAGAAATAATTTTAAAATTATTATAAGTCTATGATGTAAAATTTATAATAATTTTCAGTAATACTTTAAGTAATATTTGTAATATGTTTTTATTCAGCTGAAGCATATTTGAGAAGTAAAGTCTTAAGCTTAAATATTACACAATTTTTACAATTAAAAAATGACAGGTCCTCTCATTTCATAAGATGATCCAGGGTCCTTAAAATTTTAAAAAACTTTAAAAAAAATTTAGTATCTTTATGGTTGATACATTGTTCCAACTTTAGAGGTTTAGAAATTTAACTAAGAGACTCAGCAGGGAGCCAGGATCCCACTTTGTAAATACTCCATCCTGTGCAAGAGGAGGGCACAGAGGTGCTGTGAGTGCTATATCCACCCCGGGTGGGGGATGATAGCCTGCTTACATTATTAGGAAGGAGAAAAAGTCTTATTCCCTAATTTTGCTCTGGCTGCTGTCTTGAAGTGTTTCCCCTATGCCATGCCACCTTGGAGCAAGCTGAAACTTCCACAAACAGTGAGCTAAATAAACTTTTCCTTCCTTCATTTTGGGTGTCAAGTGTTTTGTCCCTAGGGGAAATATCCAAAAATACCTTGGCTATTCAAGGAGCCACCTGTGACATCCAATGTTAGCCATGGACTCATACTAAGGTTACTCATCTGGGAAACCAAACTTTAACTCACTCCTTTCTTGTGGTCCCTGGGTATCCTGAACTCCTACTTGGACAAGACCTACTTCATAAACTTCAGGTCAATATTAGTTTCTCAGAGGATGGTCCTCATGTTCACCTCCAAGATGCACCAAAAGGAGACCCCCCCATACTCCTCTTGATTACCTGCCTCATTACTGAGGGACACTTATTACTGGAAGAACCAGAAAGACTTCCTTCAGAGTCTCAGGCCAAATTACTGGGCCTCCTCATGCAAGACATTCTGGTCATGTGGGCTGAAACTAACCCTACTGGATTGGCTGTTAATCATAACCCCTAGTTATTGAACTCTTGCCTCTTGCTACTCCTGTTAGGGTATATCTGTACCCATCAACCTCCAGGCATGAATAGGAACTCAAAACACATTCAGAGACTAAAAGAAGCCAACATTCTGATACCTTGTACATTGGCTTGTAATACTCCACTGCTGCGTGTCCAAAATCCTGGAACTGCAGACTACTGACTAGTTTAAGACCTAAGGGAGGTAAATAAACTTGTTGTCACCCTCCATCCAACTGTCCCAAATTCTTATACACTTTTAAGTCTCCTGCCTCCAGACCAAACCTGGTATTCAGTTCTTGACCTCAAGGATGCCTTCTTCAACCTCCTGATTGCTCCCATAAGTCAGCCTATTTTTGCCTTTGAGTGGACTGACCCAGACACTTAGGGTTCATCCCAACTGACTTGGACTAGGTTACTACAAGGTTTTAAAAATTCTCCAATGCTATTCGATGAGGCCCTAAGTAAGGACCTCCAAGAGTTCTGTGGTGAGTACCCAGGCATCACTTTGCTGCAGTATGTCGACAACATCCTCTTGGCAGCCCCCAGCTATGAGGACTGCCTACAGGGGACTAGAGACTTATTGCATACCTTAGGATATCTGGGTTATCGTGTTTCTGCAAGAAAGGCTCAACTGTGCATACAAGAGGTGACTTACCTGGGTTATACCATTGTTGAAGGCAAGCAGTCCTTGTCCTCTAAAAAAATTGAGGTGATCACTCAGATTCCTGAGCCTCAAACTAAGAGGCAAATTCAAGAGTTCCTGGGATCTATAGGCTATTGTCGCCTCTGGATACCAGATTTTGCTGACTTAACTCAACCCCTCCATGCCACCACTGGAGGGACTCTTTCAGATTCACCTGTTTAGACTGTAAATGAGAGCCAAGCCTTTCAAAAATTGAAAAGGGCTCTTACTCAGGCTCCTGCTTTGTCTTTACCTGACCTGACCAAGCCCTTCCTGTTGTACATAGCTGAACAATGAGGAATAGCAAAAGGGATATTAACTCAAGCTCTGGGACCATGGCAATGTCCTATTGCCTATCTCTCAAAAAGGCTAGAGTCAGTAGCTACAGGATGGCCAAACTGCCTCTGGGCCATTGCTGCCACTGCCTCCATAGTAAAGGAGGCCAATAAATTAACTTTTGGACAACAACTCCAAGTTGTGGCACCCCATGCAATTGAGGCCCTTCTCAGGGCTCCACCCAATAGGTGGCTCTCCAATGCAAGAACTGTGCAATACCAGGCCCTCCTGCTCAACTCTGACCCTATTGAATTCAAGGAAATATCTGCCCTTAACCCTGCAACCTTTCTGCCTCACAGTGACCCACAGATGCCTATCCACAATTGTCTGGACCTGCTTTCCACAATCACCAATCTCCACTGAGACCTCACTAACCTCTCCCTGGAACATCCAGATGTTGTATACTTCACTGATGGCAGTAGTTTCATATTTGAAGGTAAAAGGGTAGCAGGGGCAGCTGTGATCACAGAGACACAAGTTGTTTGGGCTCAACCCGTGGACTAAGGTACATCAGACCAGAGGGTCAAACTCATTGTTCTTACAGAAGCCCTGAAATTAGCCAAAGATTTAAAGCAAACATATACACAGATAGCCATTATGCCTTTGCTACAGTTCATGTTCATGGGGCTATTTACCAAGAGAGAGGATTCCTGACTTCTGCAGACTCAAAAATCAAAAATGCCCCATATATCCTGGACTTGCTGGCTGCCATCTGGCTACCTAAGTCTGTAACAGTAATACATTACAGAGGTCACCAAGAAGGAACAGACTCAGTATCTAAAGAAAATTCTTTAGCAGATAAAAGTGCTCAGGAATTTGCCTTAAGATCATCCATGCAGCTTATGACTCATCTGCTACCAGTCTTACTGCTCTCTTGTTTTCCCCAGGTTGTTTTCTCAAAATCAGATCAAGAACTGGCTAGACAACTAACGGCAAAACAGATACCCCCCTGTAAATTGGTACCAATTGCCAGATAGATGAATTTTGATATCTGCAGCTCTGGGAAAATACTTAATTCATCAAATCCACCAAGTCTCCCACCTGGGGGACTCCAAATTAGCTGAATTGCTCCAAAATAGATATTTTGTTCCAAGGTTGACCCAACTAGCAAAGGAAGTAAGTCAAAGATATCCACATTGCCTCCAAGTAAATGCAAAGGTTGTTGCTATTCAAGAAGGAACTCAGATCCAAGGAACTTTTCCTGGGGAACATTGGGCGATTGATTTCATGGACATGGGGAAACCAGGATTACTTGGACACAGTTATCTATTGGTTTTAATAGACACCTTTACTGGATGGACTGAAGGATAGTCAACAAAATCAAATTTGGCTTTAATTGTTATCAAAAAGCTTTTGTATGAGATAATTCCCAGATTTGGCCTACCCTTATCTATAGGATCTGACAATGGCCCAGCTTTCATAGCTTCTATAACTAACAAAGTAGCTCAGTTATTACAGATTAATTGGAAACTCCAATGTGCCTACCATCCCCAAAGTTCAGGCCAAGTCGAAAGGATGAACCGTACCTTAAAAGAAACACTTAGTAAGTTGATCTTGGAGTCTGGTGAAATCTGGGTAGGCCTCCTTCCTTTTGCCCTTTTGCATACTTGTGTACCCCATATGTCTCTGGAATAACTCCCTTTGAGGCAGTCTATGGGATACCACCTCCCCTTGTCCCCTGTATTGAGAGTGCTCATTTGGCTGAAACCGCTAACCACAGTTTAATTAAGTCCCTACAGGCTCCCCAACCTGTGTTCACTTCTATCCACCAATTCTTCTGAGACCACCAAGCCAAATGTCTGCCCACACCAGAGACTCCACTTGTTGCTTATCTGGGAGATCAAGTGCTACTTAAGCATCATTCCTTCAACTCTTCTCTTGAGCTTCACTGGACCAGACCATACACCATTGTCCTCAGCACCCCTATGGCCCTCAAAGTGGCAGAAAAACCTACCTGGATACATCATTCTCATATCAAGGTTGTCCCACTAGATGCTCAAGAGACAATAAGTGGACTATCACATGGACTGAAAGCCCTCTTAAGCTTAAGTTTTCAAAATTCTTTTGATAATCATCTTTGTTTGTTATATACAGCTTGCTTTACTAGCTAGCCATAACCCAACCCTTTATACCTGGACACTAAAAAATGTATACTCAGGTGAAGTTATAGCTAAAAATACCACCTCATCATCACCTGTCCTGAACATAGATCTATACCATCTCCTGGGGTCATCAGTCCCTTACCCCCCTTTTTATCAGTTGATTTAACTTTGGATGCTGGCTGAAACCTATATGTTGACCCCTATGACTGTCACACTCAAAATGGAAGACAAGATTTACAAAACATAGGTTTTTAAAAATCTGTCCCCATGAGTAGTTCTCTGGAAACTCTGACAATGAGAAATACAGTAATGAGAGACTAGCCATTGGGTCACTGACCCCACCTGTGCCCTGCCTCATAAAAAACTACTCCCAAACCTCTTACTGCTACCTCTTACTGCAGGAGAGGTCCTGTTGCCACTCCTGCAACCAACCTAGATGCCCCCTTACTGCAACCTCATTTGGAGACTCAACCTGTCTCTGATATATATAGTCCCCTAGACATAATGTTCCAATACTTAAATCATAGTAATCCCAATCTTACTCTTGACTGATGGTTGTGTTTCGACCCACAACCTCTTTTTTATGTTGGCACAGCCCTGCCTACATCTATCGGTTCAAATATTTCCTTTCAAATTAAAAATTCCTCCTCTTTGGGAGATTCCTCCCCTTGTTGGGGGGGACAGAAACCCATCCTCACCTTAGGAAATGTTCAAGGCAATAAAAATTGTATCCTATATACTGCCTGTATCCTTGACCCAAGCCCCTATGAGAGCTTATGTTCTAACTCTGTTGTGGTAATTAATGTTTCTTATGCACTAGGTCAACATCTGGAAGCTCCTAAAGCATCTTGGTTTACATGTACTTTAGGTTTAACTCCCTGAGTCATGCTTGATATATTTACTAAACATACTGAACTATGTATTCTTGTACATGTATTTCCCCAAGTTTACTGGTACTCTGGTACAAGTGGAAGAGAACAGTTAAATCTAGAACCTGACCTCTCTAAAATAGCCCAAGCAGCCCCTGTTTTAATACCGGTTCTTGTGGGATTAGGTCTCTCTGGGGCCACAGCTTTTGGGGCTTCAAGTTTAATAATTGGTTTCAAAAATTACCATGAATTGGGTACCCTCATAGATAAGGATTTAACAGCTTTAGAACATTCAGTATCTAAAATAGAAGAGTCTCTAGGTTCCTTGGATGAAATGGTCCTCCAAAATTGCAGAGACATGGACTTATTATTCATGAAGAATGGTGGGTTACATGTGGCACTAAGGCAAGGCCTGCTGTTTCTACACCCATCATTCTGGAGTTATCCAAGACAGTATGAACAAACTTAAAAAGAGACTCCATGAGTGAGAACAATGATGACAAATGGACCAAAACTGGTTTCAAAATCTGTTCTCACTATCCTCTTGGCTTACCACATTGTTCTCAGCTCTGATAGGAGAAATTGCTATCTTCTTACTTGCCTTAACCATAGGACTATGTATTGTAAGATGCCTTCTAAATCACATCCAGGATAGATTTCAAGCTGTTAAAATGCTTGCACTTAAACAAGAAGGTTATAACCCATTGCCCACACATGATTATACAATGGAGTCAAAGATTTGAACCAATGACCAAAAACAGTGGGGAATGTTGTAAGTTCAGAAATTCAAAATATGCCTTTACACCCTGTTCTCTTCCTGTAACGACTTATGTAATTGCCTGTCTGTAAGATTTGTGTTATCGCCATTTAACTTACAATCTTGCAATACACCCACTGTGCAAACCCTTCCCTGCCTCCCTGGTTCCTGTAACTGCTTGTTCCACCTCTCTGGTTCCTACTTGTTCTGGGAAAAGCAAACAAAAATTGCCTTTTATGGAGACAAACTGATCTTCAAGCTTTATCCCTTCCCTTTGCAGTCTGCAGCTTTAAAAACACTTGCAACTTCCTGCCTGGTGTGCACTTCCCCGATTGTCTCCTGGAACAGTGTTGCTGCTGAGCTCAGCTACTAAGGCACTTTTCTTTTTATTTTTGGAGTTTGTCATTTTTGCCCATGGCATGACATAGTCACATATAGTGGTGTGCAAATAAACCCTGTGATCCATGCTCCCTTGCTTACATTTTAATAGCAGAAGGCACAGAAACTAAACAAACACTTTCTTTAGCTGTATAATATGTTAACTGATATTGGGTGTTTGGGAAAAAAGTAAAAGAAAAGTAGAAAATGTTTTTTAAAAAGTTAATGTGTTTCAAGAGTAGAAGCAGGGTGAGAAATTAGATTTGTAAAGTCACTTATGAAAGTCTGTCTTCAAAATTATCAGGCACTTTTATAAATTTATTTATTTTTTCTTTTCTCTGACACTTTTCTACTACCGTTCTGACATTGTGATTAACAATCTCTTACACAAGTTTCATGTGTACCTCATGCTGTTGCGTGAGTGTTGATCAAGCTAATCATACTTGTTTATCTTTCAGTTAACACTTCAGTGATTGAATTATTCAGAGCTTAGCTAAAATCATTGTCAGTCCTTTTCAATACATGTAAAAATGGCATTGATGCTTAATAAGGAAATTAGTTTGCTTGACCTGCTATAAACAAATACTATACTATCAACTGGTTGACTTAAACATTAGAAATTTATTACTGCTGCAATTACAGAGGTTACAATTATAAGATCAGACCACATGTGGTGGGATGACTGTGATCTCAGTCGTCTGGGAAATCAAGGCCAAAAGAGTACAAGTTCAAGCTAACCTAGGCAATTTAACAATTTAGTGAAAGCCTGTCTCTAAATTAATGAATGAGTGAATTTAGTTAAATAAAAAAAAAAAGGACTGGATATTTAGTGTGGTGAAAAAGCCAAAGATTCAATATTCAGTGCCAGAAAAGAAAAAATTAAGAGATTGTGGTTTTTCCAGACTGTATTACAAAAACTACTCCATTCTTTGCTCTTACCTTCTAGTGTGGCTGTCAATCTTTGTTGTTCCTGGCATGCAAGATTATTTTACTTTACTCTTACTGATGAATAAACTATATATTTTTTTCTTGGTACTATTTGAATATTTTTCTATTTCCAAAACTAGTGAAACTGTTAATGTGTCACTGCAGCATCATTTTATTTACTGGAGGAAACAGCACTATGTAAACAATAAACATATTAAATGAAAGTATCTAGTCCAGTGTAATCAGTTACATAGTCTCTGCAAATAAACATACATACCAGTCTCAGATTTTAGTATGATATGCCCAGCTTTTATATTAATATGCAAAAATTATTTATTGTATAATTACAATAAACTATCAATCCTCTTGTAAATGTAGCCATTAATTTGCACTCCTTCAACTATTTTTCTATATAAGTTATTTCAGACTTATTAAACACAGTAGGTATAAGTGTTAGAACATACTAAACTAAAAATTATTCTTGAGGTCATAATGTCATTTGATGACTTTCATTGGGAGTATATTTATTAGTTATGAAAAATATATACAAATACTAACTCTGAGTTATCTATCATACAAAATTAAATTATTTATAGGAAAATCATGTGATGGATATTTAATCTACTGAAGAGAAAATTTAAGTTAAATTATTCCATTTGTATACCTACAAATGTAGAATGTGAATTTTTAAACTCTGAAATTGTCTTTATACATTGAAATCATCTAAATGACTTACAGAGTTCAGTTCGTTTATCTGTTTACTGAGGCTGTTTGAGGGAGTGTTAAAGGAAAAAATTTATTTGAGAAGAGAATTGGGTAATCACTAGGTGGAGGTGATTGAATGCTGACAAAGTGTCAGCAAGTTTCTTCTTTAATTTATGATTTTAATCATAGAAAGTCTTCCAGCACCAGGAAATGTTCACATTATTTAACCATTACACCAAGATCCACAGGACTTTGCATTAAATTTCATTCAATTAAAATGTTAACACCATGTTTAAAGTTTCATTCATTCTTGCATTCATTCATTCATTAAATAATTATCCAGTATCTGCTACATGCAAAGCTTTGAAACATGCGTGACTGCTCAGTAGGTTAAAAACATAGAAGGTGTGTCTAGTAGAGGTTTTTATTCTGAGGGACTTCAAAGAAGGCTTACCAGGAGAAATAATATCTTTCCTAATTCTGAAGGAGCAGTTAGGAATTACCAAGGTGAAGTTACCTGCAAAAGGACTGGAAAAGATGGATGAAGCAATGAAGTTGATGTTTCTGGGAGAGAAAATAACATTAAAAAAAGATTTAGGACAAATAAGAACATAACCAAAACCAGGTATGGTGGCACATGCCTGTAATCCCTGCACTTGGGAGGCTGAGACAAAAGGATCACTGTGAGTTTGAGGCCAGCCTGGGCTATGAATGGAGTTCAAGATCAGCTTGAACTAAGTAATGAAACTCTGTCAAAAAATAAAAAATAAAATAAAAGGAACATATCCATTCTAACTTAACCTTAGCTGGCACATAAGATATGTTATGACACATGACACAAATAGGTTTATCTAGCGTTTCAGCCATGTCAACAAAATAAGAATGTATGATAATTGTAATCATAGACATTGAAAGATTTTTACTAGTGAAGAATATGTGAAGATTAGCATTTTAGAAAACTTACTCCACCTATATAGAAGAATAAAATGCTAAGTGAAAAAATAACCAGAATCCAAAAGATTAATCTTTTGCTAGTCAATTAATCTGTGTCTAGCATCATAATTTATCTTTAATGGACACTGGTATAAGTGGGATCTTCCAGTATTTAATTTTTTTTGAAACTGGCTGCTTTAATGGTTTGATTTACCACTTTGGTATAATGTATTATCTATTAGAGCATTGCTATTGCTAAATTTAATAGCCTTGTTATGCTACACTTTGATTTCCATTTACCAACTCACTATCAATTTTTATTGTTTTGAAAAATGCCTCTATGAATATTTCCATACATCACTTTGTGTGAAAATATGCTTTTATTCCTTTTTGATTTTAGAAGTGGAATTGTCAGGTTTTGTATTGAAATGATGCTTGACATTCAATGAAATGCCAATTGTTTTGCAAGATGACTGTACCATTTTACATTCCTACCAGTAATATAATTTCACTTTCCACATATACTTGTCAATAATATTATCTCTTATTTTAGCACATATGTCACAAATTTTTAACTTGCATTTCCATAATCACTAATGATGTTGAGTATTATATTTTCTTTCATAAAGTTTTTAATAAATTATTTTACCCATTTAAAAATTGTGCTACTTATTAACTTGAAAGAGTCCTTTGTATACCCTGGGTTCATATCCCTTGTAAAAAGTAATATGCAAATCTTCTATAATGTAACATACTTAAAAAGTTACTATTTTTATTATCTAGAAGTTTTATAGTTTTAGTGCTTCCATTTTAACCTATTGATCAATTTTGTGTTGATTTACATGTATAAGGTAAAATGTTTGAATTTCTTTTTTGTTATTTTTTTCTTAATCTTTCTATATTTTACTTTTCTCTCTCCTTCCTTTTTTCCTCAATCCCTTTTCTGCCTACTGAACCCCAGTTTTGCTTACAGAACTATAATTATCCTTGATACCACTTGTGGAATGGAATTTTCCTGTGGAATTATTACATTTGAATTTATACAAAATATAAAAATGTTATTTATGAATTTTTAATAGTTTTATTGCTCATACTACAATAGTTGCCACAATACTAAATTGTGTTTCTGCCTTTATATTATTTTAAGGCAATTATTTGATATTGGTTCTTTTCCAAAATTGTTTTTGCTTTTATGTCCTTTGAATTTCTCTAAAACTCTAGGATCAGTTCAATAAATTCTGTTAAAACCAAATCCTACTGGAATTTTGATAAGTTTTTCATTAAATGTTAGAACAATATGGAGACATATTACTATTTGAACAGTATCATAACTTCCAAACCTTAAATTTGAGTTCAGATACTTAATTTTTCTCAATAATATTTTTCTGTCTATAAAACTTTCACTTGTGTTAAATTTATCCTTAATCATTTTATTCTATTGTAATTATAATTTTTAAAAATATTATTGTGAATTATTTCTTCCTGGTATGTTGACATAAATGTGTTTAATTTTTGCAAATTAATCTTATAGTTTATGATACTTTTTGCTTTAATTATTTGAGTTTATGTACAAGATTCTGTCATTTGCAGATAGATGATTTTTGTATATTCTCTCTCAATATGTATGCCATTTCTTTTTCTTTAATTCACTGGCTGAAACTTCAAGTAAAATGATAGATTACAGTGGTAAGAGAGATTCTCTTTCTTGTTTCTAACCTCATGGGTAAAGTGATAAAAATTTTTACAATTGGATATATTTCTGGTTATTGATTTTTCATGAATGTCTTTTATTAGTTAGGAAAATTTCCCACTACAACTAATAAGCTGGAAGCTGGTTCTTTTGTTGCTGCTATTTAATCAGGGATAAATATTGAATTTTTAAAGCTTTATCTTAGGTTATTGAGATGTGATTTTTGTCCTTTCTTCTATAATAAATGATTTTTATATGTTAAATCAAGTTTGTATTCAGTTTGGTGCATAACGTTTTCTTTATATTGGTGGGTGAATTGTGTGAATATTTTATTAGGAATTTTCAGAAGATATGCCTGATAAACTCTGGAGAGAAGATTTTATATTGCTGTAATATAGTTATCTGGATGTGGTATCAGTAACATTCATCTACAAAGGTTTATTCATAAAATGATCATCTATTCATTTGTTTATAATGCTTTGGTGATTTGTGATTGCTTATTATTCAAATATTTGATAATTATTTAATTCACCAATTAAACCATCTGTGCTTTTCTTTGTAGGATTTTAATGACTAATTTAACCTGAAAGAATTATATGCTTTTAGTTTGCTATTTATTTATGAATTGATTTAGTAAATTTGTTTCTTTCCAGTAATTTTTTTATTTTATCAAAATTGTCTAATTTTTTTCCTTCAATGTTTATAATATCCCCAGGGCATTATTTTAATTACTATGTGGACCATAGATAGTATTATCTTTAATGTTGAGAATTTCAAATTTTTCTATATTTTCTAATTCAGGTTACCTAAAATTTTATCAATTTTCTTAATCTTTCAGATGGCCAATGTTTAGATAACCTACATTTTTCTCATTTTTTCCCTTTTCTACCTAATAGATTTCTGTTTTAATTATTTCTTTCTTTCCACTTTCTTGCTTTGAGTCTAGGTTCTTTTTAACATTCCAGTTTCATAAATATATGATTAAATTTTTTCTTTAAGATTCATTTGAAAATAAAAGACCTTTCAAAGAGTGATTTTTAATGTTAAAGATATAAACGTTCTGAGAATTTGGTCATCACATTTTTTCTATTCAGTTCAAAAATCTTTCTTTTTCCTTGTGATTTGTTTATTTGCCATGAGTTACTCAGAAATGTGTTATCTAATTTCCATATTTGGGGCCAATATTAGAATTATGTCAAATGTATTCAGTTATGGTTTATGGACTAGTACATGATCTACCTTGAAGAATGCTGTATGCATACTTGAAAAGATAGCTTCATCTGTTGGGTAAGACATGCCATACATGTCAGTTAGATAAGATTATTTATAGTGATAGTATTCTTGGCCATGTATTCCCAATTATTCTGTCAATTATTGAGAATGGAATATCAAGATCAGCACTGTCTATCATTGAATTGCTACTTTCTTTTTTTTTAATTTAACTTGTTCCTCAAGTTTGAGATTTTATTAGGTACACATAGTTGTGTAAGTATCTTATCTACCTAGTTAACTGAAAAATATGTAGGAAATGTCATACTTATGTATAATTATCATGAATAAGAATAGTGACATTATGTCTATTTTAACTGATATTGAAGAGTAATTATAGAGCTTTTATATGTTTCCTTTGATATATCTTCTTCCATCTTTTTCCTTCAATCCATTTGCAAATTTTAATTTAATACTTGTCTTTTACAGACAATTTACAGTTGGATCTTGGTTTTCCATCTATTCTGATCATCTCTAGCTTGTGAATTTAATACTTAGAACTTTGACATTTGAAATAGCCATTGGAACATTTAGATATGAGTTTGTCACCTAGTTAATTGTTTTCTTTTTTTATTTTTGGATTCTTCATTTCTTTATTGTTTTCATTTATGTTACATAATTATATCTATTGTATCTTTTAAATTTCTGGGCTGATATTTTGTACCGTATATAGTTACTTTTTAGTACTGTATCTGGAGATTAGATATGCATCTTGCTTTTTTTCACTGTCTGACACAGTGACAGCCAGGGTTATGCTTTCTCTCACAAAGACTGCATCCTCACCCGCATCACCTTGTCGGCTTCACTAGGACAAAGGTAGAGGGTTGATGCAGACTCAAAATGATGTACTGCTAGAGTGATTAATTTGGCCATAGGTAGAAAGGTATAAAATTTTCTTTAGATATTCAGATCAGAGACAACCCTGCTACTTTGAATTTCATCTGCAATGAACAAAACCACAGACATTGTACAGTTAATATAGGTAATATTTTACATAACAGATAGTGATTTTCTTTTTCCTGAATGATGTGATATAGTCTTTACATTACCTTAGAGTCTTCAGTTTGAAAGTAATTTGGGTCATGTCTTATACCTATTAGTTTAAAACTAATATTTTGCTTTACTCCTTTATCTATGCCTAATAATTACAGACATATAAACTATTTTTGAACTCAATATCCTTCACTTTTCATTTCTGCATGTCCACATGTATTTCCTGTAAAGAAGATATAATATCACTCAGTTTGTTTCCTACTTCAGGTTCTGTTACGAGCCAATGTGTAACTGTTTTTATCAGTTACATGGCAAAGCTCAATATTCAATAACAAATTCAGAGATATAAGATGTTTCCTTTACAAGCTAAGCCTCATTAAATGTAAATGATTTTATAATTGAAACCACTTTAAAATTATCAAAAACACTTGCATTATTCTGATATAGCATATCAAATATTCAGCATCCTCCTTTTTTTATTATTTTGAAGGTAGTAAAATACAACAGAACAAAGTTAATTGATACAATACAGAGAAGTCAGTACAGAACGTCCCATCAGGTTACCAGGATAACACTAATAGGTACCATAATATATCTCATTGTCTTCACAATAGTTCTCCTTTCAGTCAGGTATAGCAAAATCAAACCAAATACAGAACATTATAAAACCTATCAAAATAGAATATTGAATACAGCAATACAATTAATCAGAACCAAGCAAAACAGTGACAACAATATTTGCCTTCTAAGAGATGGTACACAGAAATCCCCCATACTTGCTATATTACATATGGTCATCCTACCAAGAGATGCTCATATCTCTGGCTTCCATTTGCTAACAGGGTGGCGGGGAGGATGGGATGTTTGATTCTCTGGCCATGTGCCAGTAGGCTCACGGCTGCTTACCATGGAGGCCAGCGGGTTGCTTTCTTTCCCAGTGCCCTACGTTCCAACATGGCAGGGTCTCGGGAGACACTAGCTGGTTCTCTCCCTGGCTTGCCTGCTGCTCATCCAATCCACGGCTGCTTACCAAGGAGCATAATTTCAAAAAATATGAGCATAATTTCTAGTTGTGAAACCTACTATTCCATCCATTCCAGCGTTGTTTTCCTTACATTTTTGTTCAGTTATTTATGATAGTGTATCATGCTTTAAAAAGAGGTAGAATGTTGCCATATCTAATGCCAAGTGTGATGATAATCACTTCATTTTAAGCATAGTATTCAATGGTTAAACACTTGAAATTTTCTTGAAGATGCAGTAATTTATTATTAGTATATTTTGTGGTATATAATAACATCATTGATCTTGGGAAATTAGTTCATATGTATACATGCAGTAATTTTTTGTTAGTAGCATATTTTTGTGACACATAATAAGTACATTGATCTTGGGAAATTGGTCCTTGTATCAATATATAGTATATGTATTGTATATGTATACAACATATGTATTGCTCCTTATATGTGTATATGTATATGCATATTGTATATATGGAATCTTGGGTCCTTCTACTTCCTCTTCCCTTCCTCTCCCTACCTTCTCTATTCCTTGATTAAACTCATTTTGTTTACAAATTTCATGTACAGTTTAGATTTTAGGTATACTTGCCCCCATTTATGAGTTTTGATACTCTGATTTGACATAATCAAGATAAGGAACACTGACAACCTATAAAAGTTAATATTTTAACATGTTAAATTAGTATGTGTTAACAGTTCAAGGAAAGACAGGCATAAGTTAGGAATATTTATGACTCAAATAGAAATTACAATTAACACTATAATATAAACTATGCTTTAGGTGGCAGTAAACCATTGAAGTGAAAATAATTTCTGTAAAAATAAAGTGGCATTTAGAAGTTGAACATGACTCAAAAAGTTGTGACAATCAATATACCAGAAATAGTCTGATCCAAATAAAAAAAGACACAAATGAAATCATACTTTAACCTGTAAACTATCCTCATCTTAAATCATACCTAATAGAGAATATTCAAAAAATTCTGTGCTTTTTCCACAAAAGCAACATCTACAAACACACACACACACACACACACACACACACACACACACCCTACACATATCCAATGAAATATGTCTATGTTTAATACTATTCTTTACCCTTGAATTGAAAAATATTTTGCTGTAAGTTTTTATTTACATTTGTAAAAAACCTAACTGTAAGATCACAAAGATATTTGAATACTTCTTCACATTTAAATTTATTTCAGTAAGTACTTACAAATGAGGTATTCTATGACTTACTTTGTATTTGGCTTTATAGGAGATAAAACAAAAAACAACTATGCTTTCTGTTATTTTTCATTCTCTGCACCACTCATTTGTCTTTTTTCTTGCTTCTCTGCATTTCTCTCTTTGTTACCTCTTTCCCTCTTTTTTTGTGTTCCTTAAATCTGAGCATAAATTTACAACATGGAGAAAATTATTCCTATCAAAGAGATACATTTATACAAACTTAATTGTGTGTATAATATGGTATATCAATGAATTCATTCTTTAAAAAAGAACTTGTGGGCCAATCCAAGGATTTAGCTCAGCAGCACAAGTGCCTGCAGGGGAAGCACAAGGTCAGGAATTCAATCCATGGTACAAAAAACAATTGAATTTACAAGTTGTCAGTATTAGCTACTGAAAAAATGTTTAAAATTATAGCAACTATTGAAGGGATTGTTTTCTATCTTTTACTTTTGTTTGTTCTCTTAACTTATTAAATATGTGACTTTCATATATTTTCATCTATTCAAAATAAGATTGTTATTTACCCTGTAGATTACTTTCTTTGCTGTACAGAAATTGCTTAGTTTCTTGTAATTTTATTTATCTGTTGTTGCTTTGGTTTTGCTCTGTTAGATTCACATCCCCAAAACTCATGATCCATTTAGAGATCACGGAGATTTTTTCCCCATATTTTCCTCTACTAGTTTTTTAGTTAGTTCTTACATTTAAGTCCTAACTCCATTTTAGGTTGATTTTTCTGTATGATGTTCTATAAGACTTAGAATCATTCTTATGCTCTTTGATAGTCAGGTTTTACAACACCATGTATTGAAAAGAGCATCATTTCCCTTTACATGCTACTACCATTGTTAAAAATACATCGACTCTAAATGTGTATATTTATTTTTGATTTTATATAATTTTCTATAATGTTTATGAAAAATGTGATGCTGCACTGATTTCTATTGCTTTGTAACAGGGTTTGACATCATGTAGAGTGAAGCCTTTAGTTTTGCTTTGTATTGTTTTGTTCGATATTATTCTGGCTATTTGTGTTATCTTTTGGTTCCACATAAATTTTAGGACAGTTTTTCTTTTCTATGAAAATCATTGGAATGTTGATAGAGATCTATTAAGTTTGTATAATGCTCCAGGTAAAATAGATATTTTAGCAATGTTACATGTAAATATTTCTACTAATCTATGAACGTGGTATGCATTCCATTTATCTGTGCCTTCCTTTTCAATTGCTTTCATCAATGTTTTATAGTTTCATTGTATAAATCTCTCATTTCTTAGTTAAATTTATTACTATTTAATTTGTATTTGTTTTACTTTATTGTAAATAGGAGTATATTCTTGTTTTTTGGAATAGTTTATTGTCAATAAGTAAAAATGTTGCTATTTTATGTTAACCTATCCAAAAGTTATTCAATTAACTTTTAGCACTACCAGAGTTTTGATGAAAATATTAGGTTTTATGTGTGAACAATTATGTCATCCTCAAATGGAAACAATTTAACTTACTGCTTTCTGACTTGAACGCCATTTACTTTTTTTTTGGTTTGTTTTAGTTGATTGTGTGGATTAGATTTCCCAGTGCTATTTGGAACAAGTGTTACCAGCATTAGCATTTTTATTTTATTACTGATAACAGAAGAAAAACTTTTAATTAGCATCTGTGTATTAGTTGTGGGTCTCCCATACATAATCTTTGCTGCATACATGCCTTCTCAAGTTTGTGAGACTTTTTAGCCATGGAACAGGGTTGATTTCTTATTGGAATGAACATTTGTTCACTATCTTGTTAAGGTGCCATATGGTAGTTGTGTGTTTATAGCAGTTGAACCATTCTTGCACCCTTAGGATAAAGTCCATTTGATTCTTGTGAAGGATAATTGTATTATGCTGTTAAATATGCTTTATTTGAGCATTGTTTGGGATTTTGATCCTATTACTAGGAAAAGTGGCTGCATTTCTCTTCTTTAGTAGTGTCTCTTTATAGCTTTGGCATTAGTATGGTATTGGCCTCAGTTTATTTAGAAGTATTTACCATTCTTCAATTTTTGAGAGCTTAAAAAGTATATGTTTTAATTGTTCTTTAAATGTTTAGAAAAATTTAACAGGGAAGCTAAGATATCTTGGTATTTCCTCTTGTAGGAGAACTTTATTTTTTATTTTATTCTTTACTAACTCATTATTTTACTCAAATTGTATCTTTCCATAAATCACATGTGTCTAGGAATTTAACCTTTTTCTCTGAGACAACCCATTTTTTGACCATAGAATTAATAGTTTTCACTTACATTTTTCTACATTTATCTGAAAACAGTTATAATAAAATCGCTTCCATTTCTGGTTAGACTTACTTGCATCTTCTATTTTTTCCTTAATCTAGATTAAGAATTTTCAACCATCCTTCTATTTAAAAAATGAGCTCATCATTTTATTATTTTTTATTGTTTTTCTAGGTTCTATTTCATTTATCTGTTGTATTTATTATTTCTTTTCTTGTACTAGCTTTGAGTTTGGTTTGTTCTCATTTTTACAGATTCTTAAAGTGTGACATTGTTATTTATTTAAAACCATTCTATTGTGTGTAATGCTTCAAATTTGTTCTCATTTTTACAGATTCTTAAAGAGTGACATTGTTATTATTTAAAACCATTTTATTGTGTGTAATGCTTCAAATGTTGAGGACTGCCTTTTATCAAAATCTTACAAATAATTTTTGCATAGAGTTCTGGAGCCTCAAAATTATTTTTTCAGATCCCACTTTTCTTATAACTACCTTACCATTCTGTTTCCATAGTAAAATATAACCTTTTCTTTATGTTTACTCTGGTTTCTCCATGTTAGTATCAATAAGATGTTCTTCCAGAACAAAATATGGCAGAAACTTGGGGCTTCATGGTGTGCTAACTTTTTCTAAAAGATTATTGACCAATAGTATCTGAGCATCAATGCCTAAAAATATTAACTTTACATATTTACTCTAGTTTTTCATCTGTTCATGGTAAGTGATGATAACAAATAGTGTAATAAAATATAAATCATAAAAATTTATATTTTAAATATACATATCTAAAATATATTTCTTCCCTATAGTTTAATTTCGTCAGTTTTGCTGAGGACAATTTACTTATGCAATGATAAAAATAGTAAGACATTATTTATAAAAGAAGTGGCATTGTTCTATTATTGAGGACATTGTTGAGATAGAAATACCACAACAGGTTAAGATGACAGACAAAATATATTCAGTTGAGTAAAACAGGTCTTTACTCTCAGGTTAATGCAAATCACAAATCTAAGAAATGTTATCACCTTAAGGAAAACATAGGCACTGCATAAATTGGCCACTCATTAGACCCTAGAATGAACACCAAAGCTTTATTTTACATATTTAGATACATAATAAAAATCCATTCTTAGTATATGAGTCTTTAATATAGGGAATAATGAGGAAGCCCTGTGAACAAAATCAGAGAATTACATCCTGGAAGAATCTTAAAGGAAAAAAATCAATAAACAATTGACTAATTAAGATTTTTGTTTCTTAAATCCTACTTCAGGCTAAATGGACTAGTTGGAAAGTTGTATTTTGGCAGAGGGTATGAAGGCACTTAATAAATGTATATACAAATACAAAAATACACTCTAATATAATGAACAGCTAATTTATGCCACTTTCAATTTATGTTCCTTTAACAGGTTAAATATTACATAAATATTTAACCCAGTAAGGGTAGATATTCATTTTAAAGATTCATTTAGTCCACATACTAGTGGTATCCAGATACTGCCACCATTTTCCTCGTTTGACAGTATTTCCATAAACAGAATGCTGGAAAATCAAGCTTAGCTAAATACACCTTGATGGCATTTATACCTAGATAATTAATCATAATCTTATTTATAATACAAAGTATAAAAAAATTCGTCATTTGTAAACTTCTAATTTAAGTTTCCAAATGTGTTCAATGGTGGTAAATATAGCACCTATAATTAGTAATTTTATTAATATAGACAAGAAAAATATTCATAATGTCATATTCATCATATTCTAAAAATATTTACTATGACTAACAGTTTAAATATATGCCCAACGTATAAAGAAGTATTTCCCATATGTTATTCATTCTATAAAATGTTTATTCTGGAGTAATTAGTTCTTTCCACATTAATAAATTCAGAGAACATTTGTATATAAATCTAGACAGTGATCATGATAAAACTAAGTCAAATTATTATATTAGCATAGTAAAATGATAGTAGGGGACAAAAGTCATTTTATTTTAATTTCACTTATTGATGTATGCTCTTTTTATGTCCTATTTATTGAATTGAATTCACTGCTATAACAGAAGAATATGCATAGTATTAAAGAATCACATATCTGCTCTGAATAAGTTTATTCACTAGCATTATCTATGATATTTTTCTTAAATGATTTTTTAATATTTACTTAAGATGATGTGGCAAAAATATGAATTTTAAATGTGATAAAATATTAACTCATGTATATTGAAAAACTGAAAGATGGGTAACTATATTCTTAGATTCATAGTTTAATCAGAAAAAACTTACTATCAAAATCTTTTTTAAGTACTTTAAATCTTATTAGAAATCAGAAACTCTTTTAAACCTTCTAAGAACTTCCTATTTACAGTAACAAAGGATTTTTCTATCAGTATAAACAATCTTTAATTATCAACATAACACTTTAGTAATTGTATGACAAATTTTTTATACTTTGTATTATAAATAAGATTATGATTAATTATCAAGGTATAAATTTTTTCCTAAAAATAGATTTTAGTTAACGAAAGGAATTTTAGACAAAAAAATTACCCAGAGCAAGTAAGAAGTTTTACAGTGCTAAATAGGATAATAAAATAACTCATATCAATATTTATGGTAAGTAGGGCAAGCATCACTAAGAAATACACAGCAACAATTATAAAACATTTTTAGATTAATATTCTAATTTTCTGTATGGTACATTAACTGAGAAAAAATCAAATTATTCTTGGGTAGAGAATAATTGCTTTACAAAGTGAACTACAGAAAGAAAAAGTTTCTTTCCATTTCTGATTCAATTGGAGATCTAAGCCTAGAACTGACATTTTAAACTAACCATTTTCAATTTAAAGGCAAACAAATTAACATATATGTAACAGAGAATTTTATTTCTCAACTGTTGTTTTTTGTTGTTAGGATTGAAAGTAGTTTTGTACAGGAAAATTATAATAAAATATACTACTTAACACTTCATATGAAGTGCATACATCAAATAATGACAAATTAAATTTTATTGGTAAGAATATAATGTTTGACTGACTTGTAAGAATAAAATATAAATCTATATTAGTATTAATTCATTCAGTAATTACATCCAGACACATATACTACTTCTCATTTCACCTCAATAATAGTTGCACAAAGTTTCTTTGGAAAACAATTTAATTTTAATTGAAACATTGATTATAGTTGAAATATTACATCTTATTAGCATATAACAAAACTTGACTATTGTAAATTTTATGTACATGTCACAGTAATATCACATTTTAAAGAAGTAGAATCATTCAGATTTCAATTGTTGTTTTCGTTACTTTTCTGTTGTTACTGGGGCAAAAAAAACTGATACCCAAAATTAAGGAAGGAAAGATTTATTTAACTCACAATTTTTTATACAGGTTTCAGTCCATAATCAATTGGCTCTAAGGCAGGGTGTCATGGCGAGCGGCAACAGTTTAAAGTGGTAGAAGACAGCAAAGAGCCAAAAGGAGTGAGAGCAAGTCTATTTTCCTCTCTCATGTTGTAAGCAAGATGTTAACATTTAGCTAAGAACTAAATAGTGTTAAATGTGTTACCCAAAAGGATATAACCTTTAATTGGAGGAAAACTGTGTATAAAGACAATAATGTGAAAAATAAGATGGTCATTTATTATACTAAAAATGGATATTATGACAAAGATATATTTCTTCAGTCCTTATCTATGCCAGTACCTAAGTCTTAAGCCTACTATAAACTCCCAGGTCATCTTACCACACATATGAGACTCTCAGTAAAGAAAGAACAAATATTTTATATTCATAGTGGAAGCAAAAACCAGAACAATGGCTACAGCCAGTCCCCTATACCTCAGTTTCTGCACAGAAAAGTGGATAGAGTCATGTTTCCTATGCACACTGTGATGTATTAAAAAGTTTATTATATGAGCAGTGCCAAGTTCTCTCATGAGAGAACTTTTACATTTATTATCATGGAATACTATGAAAATCAGTGCTAGGGAAAATATCTCCATTTTAATTTTGGAAGGGAGCTTGCTGTGTAAACATCCTTAAAGGAAAGCATAAATCACCTATTATTGTCTTTGAAGTTATACAGTTATATATTAGTTAGATTAAAAAATGGGAAATAAAGTGCTGGAATGGAAATTTAAAAAATGAAATTAGGAAATTAAGTTTCACTGTTCATGAACATGGAAGAGTACAAAGCATAAAAGATTACTTGGAGTGAATGTTCGATATAAACTCCAAGAAGACCCAGAAAAGTTGCCATTAACTGAGATTCCTCAGTGCAAAAAAGTCTCATAAAGACAGCCCTGAACTGAAGCTTCTGGGGCCTTTTATTAATAAAGCCAGTTAGCCAGGATAAAAGAATAAAGACGGGCATCTGGACAAGAATTCATGCAAGGACAAGGGAAGAGGACGAGCAGCAGGAGAAGGAGGATAGAAACGAATGACAAAAGAAGAGGAAGAAAAGGATGATGAAGAAGTAGAGATAGAGAAAGAAAAATAATTTTTCATGATTAAAACTTTATATCATTAATAAAACAGAGGTTAATCAGACAATAGAGAAAGCAGAAGAAAGTTTCTAGTAAGGAAAAGAAATAATAGTATCAAAATATGCAGGATTTATATCAGTATATTATCGCTGAACAATTGGACAAAAAGAAAACAATGAAGAAGAAATGTGATAACTAACTTTGATAAGAACTGTTTCACAGTAATAGTGGTGATGAATTACGACTTCCAGCAATTTCAAATTAAGATAGGAAATAGAGGTGAAAGTAAATTTGTAGTAAAACAAATTGCATTGATATTATGTGGAAAAAGAAATGTATTCCAAATGTAGAGACTTGCTATAAAGATGATATGTTAAATTTTGTACAACAGTCTACTTTGTCATGTCTGTATAAACATTAATAACAAAAGAATGAATTAAATAAAATATTCCTAATCACAAAATTCTCTGCATATTTAAATTCTGTGCATATTTTTAAATAGCATCATGGAAGTTATGCTCTCCTCATTGATAACCTCTGTCAAATTATAGCTTGCCATACTGTCTGTTTAATTCAGAATGATATGTAAAATGCATCTGCTTGTTAGCTACAATGGGAAAACATCTTTGTAACACATCAAAGAATTCCTAATTTTAATAGAACAACTAGAGATTAGATCATATATCTTCCTCCATATATTTACCTGATATAATCCATTAAAATAAGACAAGTTGCATTTCAGATGTGTATTTAAAGAGTCACAGGAGTGTAAATTGAAGATAAAAGTTAAAGAGAAGGAATATTTTCCACTGAGAAAGGAAAATTTATGAAAAGGCTTAGGAATGGAAGACTATAAGAACAAGTTGTGGAAAATGGTGGGAGCTGGAAGTAGAAGTACACGGCCAGAGGAAAATGTGGGTTAAGTTAACCTAGAACAAATAGTAGAAGCCAAGCCATCATCATTTTTAGAAATAAACTCCACTGTAAATATTTAATGTATACAACATGATGTTACAGGAAATGTATGGATAGTAAAATGGTGACCATGAAGACAGGGCAATAGGAAGGGTAGATATAGTGAAATCATATTCTGTGCAAACTTAAAAATAGCATCATGAAAACTGTTTTGTTCAGATATATACTAATAATTATCATAAAAAAGCTACTACATTACAGTAGTAGCTTACATAGTTACTCATTTTTGTGCATATGGGTGTGGCACAAACAGCTAATATCAATTCATTTAGTACAAATTCTATGTATAATATAATTTATTACCTGTAATACTCTTGTGAGTTAGATCTATCTTACATATCTACTAATTTATATCCTGAGTTAAATGCCCATTTTCCCCAAACCCCTGCTAACAACTGTTTTCTTCTGTTTATTTGAATAAATTTTAGATTCTACATAGTGAAATTGTGAACTATTTTTCACATATGTGACTTGTTTCCTTTACAGAGTGCCTTCAGACCTCATCAATTTTAGGGTAATTGGTGATACTGTTTTTCAGGACTGAGCAAAACTCCATTGTTGTTTTACTCATTTGTCTGTTAGTGGTCATGTAGGTTGCTTTACCATTGCAATGAACATGGGAGTGCACATGTCTCCACAAGATGGTGATTTTCTTTTCTTTGTTCTTTGTACAAGTCAGTATATTACACAGCTGAATCTACTGAACTGATCTAGATTTTAAAAAATAAGGACTGGTTGGGAGACTAATAGCTTGACCATGATGAAAAATATGAAGAGATGGAGGGAAAAGAAGGAAGGAAAGGATAAGGGATGTAAACAAGGAATTGGGTTATTTATATGCATCTATCAACTCCACACAAGGAATGTAAATATTATGTACTGAAAACATGTACAAAAAAAGGAAGGGAATAAAAGGATGGGTAAAGGAAAGAAAGGGAAGGGAAATTAGAGGGGGATAAAAAAGGAAGATGTGTTATATACATCTACCAACTTCCAACAGGGAACATAAATGCTATGTGCTACACACGTTCAAGATATGGTCTATCCATATAACAAAGCCCTGAACAAACTTATGTTGTGCTGCAAACATACACTAATTGCAACAAAAGAGATAAATGTACACATACAAGAAAATGATATGTGAATGTAAATTTTTACACATCAAACTGAAAAATACAGAGAATAATTCAGTTTATGGAACTAATTACTTTTATAAAAATGAAATATGTAAAGAAATGATAGGAGAAAACAACTATTCAAGTTTAAAATTTGCAATAGGAAATCTTTAATCTTTAATGGAGGCTTTTCTAAGGGAGTTTCCTAGTTCAGGATAATTTTAGTGACCTTGCACATTATATAGATCAAGAACTTGTTTCAAAAAAAAAAGAAATTGTCACCTTCATTGGTTAAGTGTTGGTATTTAATCACATTAAGTGATTGAGAGCTTATCTAAATGTCATTTGCAATGTCATGACCAGAACATACTCTTTTAAGGGGTCAAAAACAACATAATGTTTTAAAATAAATTAATCTTTTAAATGTTCATCTATAATAGAGCTAAAACCACTATAACTAATGCAACCACGCTAATTAAGCTGAGCTAAAAAGAAAAAGAACTGACTTAGGTCTAATGTTTTGAGACTAGTGTTGCATATTTGTTTTCACAATTATTGATGGAGCAATTCAATTAACCTTTTGCACATGAATGTGATGGTCTTAGCAGTTTATTTTTGCCATCTTTTTCATTTGCCAGTTCACATTCAATGATGATATTATCATCAAGTTGAAAGAATTTGAACATGTTAGAGAGATTCTTAGTTTCTTTACTTTGTAATATATGAATTTTCCATAAGAATGCGTGTATGCTCTAATCTAAGTACTTTATTGTTTGAGGGCAAAATTCCAATTTATATAAGGGAATACACATTCAAAGTTATCACAATATTAATATCTACTTTAAATTTATTGTTTACTAGTTTATACCAAAATTATATATATTGAATAAAGAACCTTGTAATATTTCATTGAATGAGTACATCTCATCATGTTAAAATCAGGTTAAATAGTTATCTCTTCAAATATATATAACTTCTTTGGAAAAACTTTAATCTCATTAATAAATGTAGAGCTCCTTTTACTTATACAGAATGCTAGTTATAAGCAGAAAATGCTTCATATAATAAGTAATCAATATTTAATGAAATATTGATTTACCAGGAGGTATAAGGAAATATTTCATCTGGTAACATTGTGCAGAAACACTTTTAAAGTATTTTAAATATGCTAAAAATATAGAAATTCAAATTCTCACTTAAACATCTCATCTTGGTGAGATTAGTCTGATTATATTCTAACATGTTTCATTTTTCTTTCTCTCTTGATCTGACATCAATTTCCTTTCAATTTTACCCTCATTAGTTTATTTTTTCTTTTTCTGACTGATGAGGATCAATTTAGAAGTCTGCAAGACTTTGCAGGAAGATTTCATAAAAATATTGATAACGATGACACTGCTGAAAAAGTGTTTGCATTCTTTAATCTTGAAATGGTACAAATCCATCAGTAAGCTTATGCCTAGCATAATGTTTTTATTTAGAATGTGTTTATGTGAAAAATATTTGTTACCCTGAAAGGAAATACAAAAATGTTCTTACATAGAGGAAATGGAATTTCCACCATATGTTCTAAATTTTAGGGAAGCATTCAAACATATTACAGCTTTTCTTCTTACATTGACTGCAAGTAGCCAAGATAAATTTATTTTAAAATGTATCTAGTTGCTCTAATGTCCATATTTCCATACACTGGGAACACAAAATAATAAGATGCAGTTTTCAATCTCTATAACAACTGGCTGTCTTTAACATTCCACTGCAAATATCTACATAATATATATCCTTAAAAACAATTTCTTGAAGTAATTACATAGTAATTGGAAAAATAATATATGCAAAAATTTAAACCCTTAATTCATAAATTAAAAATGTATGAAAATGGTAATACATATACACATGCACACACACACACACATACACTTGGTTCACTTTCTGAAATTTAAGTCTGAAAATCTCCAGTGAAGATCAACCAAGCAATGGTTGATATTTACAAAATACTACACAGAAAAATACAGATCAGAGGCAAGTTCCAGGTTTTAAAGTTGCAGGTTTTAATGTTGAAGGCAACAAGTTTTCTTGTTTTAGATTCTTATGATTGCTTATTACCTACTCAAGTTCAATGACATTTTTCTACCAAAAAGTCACAGTAAAATTTATTTTATGGAA
>PVLA01006985.1:56943-113324 GCA_004027455.1 Hydrochoerus hydrochaeris
GGTAGAAATATTACAGAATTTCAAGAAAAGAAGATAAATAGTAAGAAATCACTAGTTGATACATTACACATTGTTCTTTTAGAAATAGTTATTCAAGTTACAGGATTAAAGCACACAAAGTAGGCACTAAAGCAGTGAGAGTGCAAACAGATCTGTTTAACAATCCAACAAGAACCTAGAAATATGGTCATCAATCCCAAACATCTAAACATACATGCAACTATATCTTTTATAGAGCTTCCTATTTCCTCTTTTTTTACAATAGCAATTATACATTTTTAAAATTTTATTTAAAGAGAAGAAAAAAGAAAATAAACAAAAAAGGTAGCAATAATACAGAATTCTAAAAGAAAAAGGAGAATGAGAAAAAGCTCCACTAAGAAATCAGTAATTTGTAAATTACATATTGTCATCTTGGATGTAGTTGTTCAAGTTACAAAGTTAAAGGGTACATAGTAAATATTCAAACAGTCAGACTACAAACAGTTTTGCTCAAAGATCCAACAAAGATTCAGCAATATGGTCATCTATTTTACACACTCAAACATACATGCAGCTATATCCCTTAGAGCACTTTCTTTTCCTCTCTTTTTTACAAAAGCAATTACACATTTTGGGTTTATTACATTTGTAGTTCTTATTTACTTTTTACACAAGAGACACAATATGATATTTATAAATATGATACTTATTTATTTCACTAATGAGGATAGTCTCAAGTTGTCTCCATTTGCCTATGAAGGCCTCAAGATCATCCTTTATTATAGCTGAGTAATATTCCATTGTATAAAAATGCCACATCTTTTTCATCCACTCTGTAGTTAATGGGCATCTTGGTTGTTTCCAGGATTTAGCTATCACAAATTGTGCAGTTATGAACATGGGTGCACATATATCACTGTGATATGAACTTTTCAGTTCTTTGTGGAAAATGCCCAGGAGGGGGATAGCTGGATTGAATGGGGCTTCTAATCCTAATCTTCTGAGAATTCTCCATATGGATTTCCATAACGGTTGCACCAGTCTACACTCCCACCAACAGTGGAGCAGTGTTCCTTTTTCCCGCAGCCTCGCCAACATTTGTTATCAGTTGATTTCTTGATGGCAGCTATTCTTCCCGGAGTAAGGTGGAATCTCAATGCTGTTTTAATTTGCATTTCTTGAATAACCAGTGATGGCAAACATTTCTTCATGTATTTATTTGCCATTTGTATATCTTTCTCTGAGAACTGTGTGTTCCTCTCAGATGCCCATTTTTGGAGAGGGTCTTTGAATTTGGGGGGATTGATGTTTTTCAATTCTTTATATATTCTGGACACAAGTCCTTTGTCTTAGGGGTTGCTGGTTAAATTTTTTCCCCACTCTGTTGGCTTTCTTTTCACTCTGTCGGTGATTTACTTTGAATTGCAGAAAGTTTTCAATAATGTGAGATCCCATTTGTTGATTCTTTGAAGTGTTTCCCATGCAGTTTGCATTTGGTTCATGAATTCTCTGCCTACCCCTATGTCTCCAAGACTTCTACCTACCTTGTTTTCCAGTGATTTAGTGTTTCTGTTTTAATGTTGAGGTCTTTGATCCATTTAGACTTCAGTTTTGTGCATGGTGATATGCATGGATCTAGTTTCAGTGTTCGGCATGTAGAGAGCCAATTTTTCCAACACCATTTATTAAAGAGACTATACTTCTTCCAGTGGACATATTTAGCCCCTTTGTCAAATATCAGGTGGCTGAGTGTCTTTGAAGTTGTGCTTGCATCTTCTAATCTGTTCCATTGATCCTCAGGTCTATTTCTTTGCCAGTACTGAGCTGATTTTATCACCATGGCTTTATAGTACTGTTTCAAGTCAGGAATTGAGATGCCTCCTGCCTTGCTTTTGTTGCCTTGAAATGCCTTTGCTATTCTAGATTTCTTCTGTTTCCAAATGAATTTTAGTAGTGTTTTCTCTAGATCTGTGAGGCATGTCAATGGTATTTTGATTGGGATTGTGTTAAATCTGTATAACAGTTTTGGGAGTATGGCCATTTTCACAATGTTGGTTCTTCCTAACCAAGAGCAAGGAATATCCTTCCATTTTCTAATATCCTCTTCAATCTCCTTTTTCAGCATAGTGTAATTTTCAGCATATACGTCTTTTACTTTAAGGTTACACAAGTGAAAAATCTTAGGAAATATACTCCCCATAATTATATGTATAATGCATACCACTTCATACATAATGCAAATTAATTAATTTTGTTTTGATTTGTAATACAATGGTACATATAAGGAAATAAACTTTCCAAAATCTGAATAGTAGAATTTAGAGTTTCCACAACAAAATACCTAAAGTATTCTTTATTTAATCCAAATTATTTAACAATGAAGAATGACAGTCTCTGCAAAAAGATCTTCAGTAGTGACAACCTTGAAATAACTTAGACATTAAAATAAGCAGAGAAATAATAGAAAGTAACTTTTTTTTACAGTCTGTAGAGATTTCAGTCCAGAGTTGTCTGGTTCCAAGGCAGAGTGTCATGGCAAAGGTGGATGGCAGAGGAGAAACAGGCCATGGTATGACTGGCAGGAGGCAGACCAAAAGTAACTTTACTAACAGTGTTAGATAATATAAAAGAAAAGATGATTAAAATGAACATAATGATTAAAAATCCTCATAAGGAAAATGATAAATAATTGATTAAAGCTTTCAGAAAAGAAATATACAGTAAAACACTTAGATCTAAATATTAAACAAGGGATGAAAAAAGAAGAACGAAGATATCTAATTAAAAAGTCATAAATGTCACTAAAAAGTGGAAGAAGTTACTAGAAAATGGAGCTAAATTTTATTGTCATATAAACAAAGTAGCTTCATGGATATGTGAGATATATATATATATATATATATATGCCAAGAACAGAGAATATGGTAATGAAAATTACCTTTGTATAAATTATATTAATAATGTTCAATTGGAAAAAATATACATATTGACATGTTGAATACTTTCATGTAACTCTAAGTAAGAAAAAGGAAAAAATACATGTAAGCATATTACACTAAGATCTAATACCAAACATAAAAATCTTGAATAAGATTCAAGATGAAAATGGACAACTGCACACAGGAAACATTTGAACAGCATGAAATTCTTACTAGTTATTATGGTGACCAGGTTAAAGTAAAACAATGCTTTTAAAAGATTAAATTAAAAAGAAAGAAATCAATTCTATTTTCCAAATTAAGTGAAATAAATATATAAATACATAAATTTATTAAATTATTTATCAAAGTGAAATAAATAGATAAATAAATTTTAGATAAAAGAAATATATAAATATAAATATTTTTTCGATAAATTTTAGATAAGAAAATTCCTCAATGCAGGAAACACTGAAGGAAAGATTAGCATTTGAAAGATGTACCAAAATCTAAAGATTCAACTGTAAAATCAAAAACTGTTGATAAAATTGAACAAAAGATTGTACAAATGCTTAATGAAAATGAACACATAAATGAAAGATTACCATGTGAAAATGGGTTCATAATATTAATAGTAAAGAAAATTCACATCAAAATATGAATAATTTACTGTTTTGGAAAGATAATGGTAAAATTAAAAAGACTGAAAGCATCAGGTTGATTTAGCTTATGAAGCCTTTTCCCTAAGATTATAAAACACCAGTACCACTTTGGAGACTATTGTGTCAATTTTTCATAAATTCAAGTATAAATATACTATAAAATTTTACTTCTAGTTATTTATACAAGACATATGACAGGAGAAAAAAAGCTTGGGAAAATTTATCACAGAATCTTTTTTTGAAGAAGCAAAAACTTTAAGTAACCTATATAGCTATCAAAAGGAGGATATATTAAAAATTGTAGTTCAGCAAAAATATATCAATAAAAAGTATTTGTGCATAATAGAATAATACTCTGCCTTTAAAAAAGAGAAATTTGAGTCATTTGTGGGCAAATGGATGACTTAAAGACTATATTGTTAAGTGAAATAAATCAGATACTCAAACTTTTATGTCTCTTGGTTACTCTTATGTGAGAAGACAAAATTATAAACAAAGAACAAAATAAAAGTCATTGGAAATAATGATAGATCTTTCTCAAAATAGAGGAGATCAAGTAATGGAGCAAGACAGTAGTAAAAGGGAATGGAAAAATAAATGAAGATGTGCTGTCTATATGTACACCAACTCCACACAAGGAACATAAACATCATGCACTGCAAACATGAAGTAACAACAAAGGAAATTATAAAAACTGTGGTATATCAAAGCAACTGTACACTATTCAGAAATAATGATTTTGATAAATTTATATGACATGAATCAATCTCAAACTATGTGAATGAAAATATAGAAAATAATATTTTCTGGTTCAATGCTTATGAAATTATAGAACAGGGGCAATATGTGGAACAAAATATTAGAACAGTTTCTTTACACTAGGAGACAATATTTAAAAAATCTTAAAGAGTAAATAATATTCAAAATGTGCAATAGATATTGTGAAACTGAAAGGAAAATTTAGTGCTCAAAAGGAAAACATGACTGAGATAGAGGAAAGGAGAAAAGAAAGAAAAGATTGTGTGTGTGTATGTGTGTCTGTGTATGTTTGTGTGTACAAGATAAATAGCTATATTACTAATCTCTGTTAGTTCAAGAAGAACAGATTGCTTTCATTTTTAATGCCTAAATCTTGTAATCTGAACTACTTTTAATATAATAATATGCAATACATTAACAAGTGTTAATTGCTATTTTTTGAAATTTGCGTCACTTTTCATTTTTATCCTGTTTTAATTTTAAAATTAAAAAAATAAAAAGTAAATTAGAACAGAGATGTTTTGGTGAGACAGGAAGAGTTGGGAAATGATAACAGCAAAATACATTTTGTAGGTAGTGGTAAAATATATATCTGGGTATGGTGTGAATTATTCAGATGCAAAAAATTTTGAAAATGTTGATAAAGTACATATATTTGTTCATTTTATTATGTGTAATATCATATCAAAATAAAAACTGTAAGTGCTTAATTCTAGGTAAATCTATGAAGATTGAAATACTTAGAGAGTACTTGATATTTTCAATTCTATAATTCAGTTTTACTAGATTATTATCCAAAATTATTAACTTTTTTATACTAAACCACATTCACTTTTGAGTTCATTTTTGTTTGGACAGATGCATGCAGTATTTAATCTTCAATTCAATCAGTGCATGCAATCACTAAACCATAGCAAAGAATTCCTTTTCTGGCAGTCACTAAAGTTTTCACTGAATTTAGTTTCCCCTTTCTGGAATAGAGTACAGTTAAAAACATACATCATCGCACTTATCCATATGCATTTAAAATACTTCTATGTCTGTTAATGCGTCAGAGTTTACAGTTTTGCAGCTCACAGCTTGTGTGTGCTGTGAATGATATACCATTTCATCTATATAATACAATGGTCTGTGCATTTATTGAGGGCTGTTTTGTTGTTTCCTAGTTTTGAAAATTATGTAATGAAGCTGCCATAAGCATTCATGTTAGGGTTTTGTGTGATTGTATATTTTCAACTTGTTTTGGTAAATATCTATATTATAATCACTGAATCATTTGAAAAGTAGGTATCACTAGTGCTGTTTACAGTTTCACCCTTCCAAGCGTCTGTTCCATTTGTCAGTGAAAGAGGTTTGTTGTTGCTTCGTGTTCTGACTCGTTCAGTTAGTGCAGTCATAATTTGTATTTCAGACAGCTTACTAGGAGCATGATCTCCTTATTTCATAGCAAGTACATTCAAATTCCTGTACTCAGTTTTTGTTTTCCTTTTTTTTGCTTATAGTTTTATTCCCTTTAATGTATTTCACAGAATATGTATTTTTCTTATTTTATTGGAACTCAATATAATTTTTTCCATGGATTATAACTTTGATGTTGTATATAAAAGTTAAAACAAAACACAAGTTGACCTATAATTTCTTCAATGTGTGTCCTTAAATCTGATGTCTTGCATTCTACATTCATGTGACAGATGTAAAAGAAGTGTCCATGATTATTTTGTGTAATTGTGGTGTTCAGTTGCCTGGGAAGCCAAGCAGTATGCATTGAGAATATGATGTGTGAAGCTATGAAAATGAAGCTAGAAATGCCGTGGATACTACCAGAACCTGCAGATGTCAAGAACATAGAACATATGTTGAGGAAAATATCAAGCAATGTATGGAGCCAGGTAAAATAAAGTCTGTGTGGGCTGCACTAGTAAGGTACCAGGGCGGGACTACCCAAGTCCTTTGGAGGTCATTTTGTACCACCAATGACTCTTGGTACTGGACATAGAACTTTGAGATTGCATGATTTTCCTGGTGGATTTAAGTCTTTCTTGATCTCATTCCTTTCTCTTTTCTTATTTCTCCCTTTTAGAGTTGAAGTGTTTACACTTTGCCATTATACGTTGGTACTGTTTAACTTTCTTTTTGATTTTTCCATGATTCACAGCTAAGTTTGCCTTGAGTCTTAGTGAAAAGTTTGTGCTTAGACTTGTCAGCAATATTGGAACTGGTAAGACTTTGGCAGTTCTTGTAGATGGTCTAAATGCGTTTTTTATTAAATAGGTATGAGCCTTATGAAGGTGAAGAAAGAAGCTTATGGTTTAGGTATAAAATGTCACACAAAATTCTTATGTTCAGAGATGGGGCATTTGGAATGTAACTGGATCCCTATATTTAGCAAAGATTAGTCCATCGATGGTGGCACTTTACTACACTCTTCAGAGATGGGACCTGATCAGAGAAAGATGTACTAGAGGACATTACTTTAAGAGTGTATTCTTGTCCTCATTTCTTCCTTTTTCTCTCCCTCTTCCTTGCCACCATACAGAGAGCAACTTTCCTCTGTCATGTCATTTCTCTTTAAATCTGGCCAACCATAGATTTCATAGATGAAACTGTCAGGGAAAATAAACTTCTCCTCTCTAAATGCTGATTGTTGAGTACTTCTTCCAAGGATGTATCAGTGACTAATACAGACCGTTTCCCCCTTTTCCAGCAAGATGCAAGACTACGCAAGTTAAAACATAAACCACTGAGGATATTCTCTCAAGACAAGGATCCCTCAAAATTTTTGATTTTCAAGCTAGTCTACACATAGCTTCCAATATTTTCTCAATTAACATTTTAAAGTTTTCTTTCCACTATTCACTTCAGATATGCACGTAGCTCCTGGGTTTTTCTCCTGGTAAATTATAATTCTTTGTATCTATTTCTCTAGTTTTGGACATAAATGTCTACTTTATGGCATAATTTTTCTGCTGGATCTAAGAGCACTTATTGATTTTCAGTTTGCTTAACTCTTTATTGTTGATAAATTAGAAGTGATTATTTCTAATCATCATGCCAGAAAAAAATTTTAGATACATTCTTCTGATTTTAAAATTTGCAAAAAGAAATTTTAAGGACAAAATTTTCTTTACCAAAATATAATTTTAATACATTTGTATGATCTGCTTCAGTATGTTAAAATTTAAGTTAATTGGGTAATGAAATCTATTAAGGCATTATAAAATATATTTTCTTTATGTTAGGCAATTGATTTCTTTATTATAGCTTTTCTGTAAGTCCAAAATTTATGAATGTTTCATGTTTGCTATAAAAATATTAATGTCCTATTAATATAGACTCAGATTTTAGCATTGATTTTTATCAATTTTAATTTTGAATGTTTTAATGAAGTTTCTAAATTTAAAGAACGTGTGACTCATTGGTTTTAGAGACTTATTTAGCAACAAATTTAACATATAAAGATCTGAGCTTAAAATAATAAGGAATTGGTTTTAAATACCATTCCAACATAGCTAATATATTTCTTACGTTCTATAGGGTGAATTTTTGCAAATATTCCACAAATCTGATGCCTAAGGTAGTAAGCTAATCATTGGCTCATAGCTGACTTTAGAAATGAGTTGGACGATAATTCCCTGCCTCATTGGACCCCTAAGATGGATGAGCAGGAATTAGTTTTTATATTACTCACAAAAAACCTATCTTATTGAATAATAAAGTAGCACACAGAGAGACATCCCCTGGATACAACATCAATTAAGTGGATATCAGTGAGATGTCATTAAGAGTTTATGTTTGTGCACATAATCAATCTTTGCTTACCTTCAGCACTTGTGTTACCTTAGGGAAGCTATATATTCTAAAATGTCATAATGGTTTATAAATTGTACCAAATAAACATTTATCAGAAGTTAAAATATCCTGAATAAACCTGCTAAGTATTTTTAATTCACCAAAATATATATCATGATTAAGTGATTGGAGTAGTGAATTTAATCATTACTAAGTATATGTGTCACACTGAGTTTACTGAAGGGAATGAAGCCAACACTGGGTTCACTATGGTCATTGCAGTATAAAGAATAATGATCTCTTTCACTCCCTGGCATATCTACTTTCTAATCCTTTGGAAATTATTTGGTAAAAATCTTTTGCATATGTGATTAATTAGAGATTATTAAGGCAAGATCATTTGGGGTTATCTGGACAAGCCACATGTAATCACAAGTGTCCTTGTTAAATGCAATAGAGAAGAAAGGGTAGAACTTCAGAGAGACTTAAAGATGCTATGTTGAACTTTCAAGAGCAGTAAAGAATCATGAGCCAAAGTTTTCACAAACTGAGGAAGGTAAGGGAAGTGATGCTTCCCTAGAGTTAGAAGGTATGCAGTGTTATCAACATCCTGATGTTCACCAAGGTAATATGTTTTTGTGCATGTAACTTTCAGATATACAAGACAAATTTATTTCACACTACTTCATTATATAGCAGCAATAGTAAATATGGCACACTTAGTTGAAAATTTCCAGAACATAATAATAAACCACTGTTAACTTATCAATATGGGGTAACCAGTTAGTCTAATAAATTGTATGCATAACCTAATAAGCATATCAACACATTACACATAGAGATTTTCTCCATTTG
This sequence comes from Hydrochoerus hydrochaeris, assembly GCA_004027455.1. NCBI lineage: Eukaryota > Metazoa > Chordata > Mammalia > Rodentia > Hydrochaeridae > Hydrochoerus > Hydrochoerus hydrochaeris. The sequence goes on from PVLA01006985.1 coordinate 65,909, forward strand.
CCCATGTTAAAACAGCAGTTTTGAACTCATATAAATATAGTAGGGGTAGAGCTAAGATTCTAAAATCACCAGATATGAAGTGTTATGAGACACTAAAATATAAAATATTCCTCTATGAAATATTTTAACATATAGCACAACAATGAGTTACTATTGCCTTGGCTTTCCCAAAAAGTACTTGTTAAAACTGAATTAAATTTCTTTCTTTAGAACTCCTAAATTAATAGAAAAATAATTTAAAATAGTTTCTAAATCTTCTGTTTTCATGATACTAGAAAAGGAACTATGAAGGCTGTTAATGAATTTTATAATTTATTTGAAAATAGAACAATCTGCAGTATTCAGATACATTGTGCTTTTGATTAAAGTCTGTTCCTAAATATTATCTTTTAGACTAGTATTTTTTGATTAAAGTCTGTTCCTAAATGCTATCTTTTAGACCAGCATTTCAATTAATGTTTGCTAAGAAAAGATAATATCATGTTATGCCAATGAATATTAAATCAATGAGCTCAACATAAGCTTTCATGTCTCACCCATTAAGAGTTTTTTTTGCTACAGCACCTTATTTGTTTGAATTCCATTTAAAAATCTTCGCTACTGAATCTTTCATAGCATGAAGGTTTATGTATGGAAGGCAGTGAATTTAAAGAATTCACATTTATACATGTATGAATTAAGATACACAATGTTCAAGTAAGCATAATTTTCTTCATTTGTCAATTATGTAATTGAACTAATGCACCTACTGCATAGTAGAAATATTATTTTGTATGTTATAATTTTAAAAGTAGCCAATAATATAATTGTGGACTTAACTTCAATTGTGGAGTTTGTGTGATATAATTTTGATCATATTTATTTTTTGACCAATTAAGTTGCCTGATGATGTCCATGCAAAGCTGTTCCTGAGAAAACAGAGGTAGCTCTCCCTTCCTCTGTTCTAACTCTCAGCACTTATTTGATAGAGTCAAACACATTGTCCTTAGAGCATAGACAGAGCTGCTAATGGGTCTAACAGCTGGAGTGTCATTCCTTCTCTTCTGTGTAGCTTTCCCGTGAGGCTATTACTGCCATCTCTGGGTTATCTCAGAGTTTGCTGTTTCAAAAATGAAATTGTCAAAATAGGATTTTACTGACAATTTTCCTTTAATAATTGGGGAAACTATCTCCATGATCTCAGTTTAGGTTTCTTCTTTCAGGCATCTAATGGTTGCCAGAGGCCTTCAGAGATGCATCAAAGAACTAAGTATCAGTTTTCTTTCTCCTTGACTACCTCATAATATGAAGTTTGCTTTCCAAACACAAAATGTAGCAAGAAATCATTCTCAAATAACAGATTCTGAATAAAATTTGTCATGCTGTTCTTATATTCATATTTTATTTTCAGATAGAGAGGTATTTTATAGTATGCTAAACCTTTTTTTAAAAAAATAACATGGGGAAAATAACATGTATTATCAATAGTATATATTATATTCAAATATTAAATGAGAAGTTGTATTAGTTTCGATTTGACATTGCCTCTTTAGTGAAATGAGTGACGTGATCATTAAAATATCTTTATACTAATAAAAAACAAAATTTTATAAGAAAATAAAAAGAATACCAATAGCTAAATCTTTTTATTTTAAAATTATAGTATAAATGCTGTCTAGTGCTTCTGGGAAAATGGAGTAATATGAACATTAGGGAAACTGTCTCTACAATATATGGTGTCCAGATGCTGGAATATGTGAAAACAAGGAAGAGAAGAAGAGGGAAGATTCTGAAGTGAGAACTGAAGTCCATGGGAAGAGTGAGAGAGACCTCAATGCAGAAGGAAGTTGCAAGAGATGCTTTCTCTCTGAGCCCTCATTCACTGTGCAACTCGGGGAGCTTAAAACTGCACATGCATGATGACTATGGGCAACCCCAGAGGGCTCCATGTGGAAATGCACAGTGGAAACAAGCAGTGAACACAGTGAACTACTGTGGCTGGTGAGTTATTCAGGTTTGATGTCCCTCAGGAGAGACTAATTGGCCCATAACCAGCTTGGAGAGTGGTCAGTTTAGCTCAGAACTCAGAGCACATGCAGGCCATTTCTACCTAGTGTCAAGGTCCTAGTGTCAAGGTAAAACATAGCCAAGTTCAAGTAATCAGGAGTTCAAGAAGCCAAGGTTAAGCCATCATGAAGTATACCAAGTGTTGCAGACTGAACAAATCAGGTTCCAGCCTCATAGTCAGAAACGTGCCTAACTTCAGTGACATGAAACGTGCAGACTTGTGGTCCTATTCACTACCCCACCAAAAATCCATGACTGTCATGCTGGGATTAATCAACACAAATCTGGACTCTTGTCTGCCCACTCTGTATACCAGTGACAGAAAGAGACATGCCCTTGAAAAGGAAATTAAATTTTTTTCTATTTTTTTCTTTTTTCTTTTTTAATTGTTTTTGATGTCACATGAGTGTGAATATTGTTTCTAGTTTTCTTATTTTTTTCTGTTCTTGTTTTTAATTCTTCTTTCTCTCTTTCCTTCCTGTGTTCTCTAGCTTCCCAAAGTTCTTATAATTTTACTTTGTCCTCCATCCTTGTTTCTAATCTCTTCTTCTTCTTTTATTTTTATTTCCTCTTACCCTTTTTAAGTTTTGTCTCCTGAATGCAAAACCATTATTTTCAGAGCATAATTACTGTATACAATTTTTTCTGGTTTGTTTTAGATTTTCTTGTATAATAACAAATATAATATTCATGGTTAAAGATAGGAAAATAATAGTCACCACAATTTGGCATTTTCTAGGCTTTATTTGATGCTATTTTTATTGATAACTGTACTACTTAAGCCAAGATGATATAAATGTTATAAGTAGTTATTCCTCCTGTTATGCAAAGACTTGGTTTCCATAAGGGTAATAAACAGTAGTATAAGTAGGTGCCAAAGAATTGTGGGCTAGGTCAAATAGGCAGCAAATTCTCATCCCCAATAAACTGAAGAGGTAATAATATACTCAAAACCTAATACTGGCTATACCTGGAAGACATCTGTGAGAAGTAGTCATTACCTAAGGGTTCTAAATGCTAGAAATAAAGCAGCCTGCCAAAAGTAATTTAAAGCATCAACCCAGGAATTAAATTTAAAGGATAGGAAAAAAAAAGACAGTTAAGCAAGATGCAACCTGAGACTCTCAGATCACTAACAGCAAACCTAGAGGGCAATGAGGTAGAACAATTTGAAAGACAGCCACCTAGACTCTCTAAAGTGGTAATAACAGAACTAACAAAGCAGATGAATGAAGGTGTAGAAAAAATCAAATTAGAAATATTCTATCAGATACCTATGTAGATCATTACCATAATGAAAGAAATATTAACTCTAGATCAGATACAAATTAAAAAATAGAGCAGCTTAGAAAAATGATAGAAACCATGAATGTCAACAAAGGAAAGAAATGAAAAACATGAAATGGATTCAACATTTATACAGAATATTAGAAATTCTATTGAAAACATAGTCATCAAAAGGCACAAATGCAATGACAGACTATCTGATCTTTAACATAGTATTGTGGTTATGAGTTGTGAAAAGAAAGATTTCTTAAAAATAGCAGAGTGGGGCTTCGGATAAGTGCCTGCCTGCCAACTGTGAGGTCATGAGTTTGATCCCTGGTATGAAAAATAAAAAAGTAGAGGGAGTCATGAAAAAAATCAATCCAACATCTGCAAAATGATGCAAAGAAGAACAATATATGGTTGATCAGAGTCAATGAAAAGCAGGAGACATTGAAAAGACATTGAAAGACAAAAAAAAAAAAATACCAATTGAAACAAGTAACAGCATAAAACTACCCAAGCATGCAAAAAGAATTTGACATTCAGATAAATGAGGCACACATATTTCCAATGAGTAATAACCAAAATAAATATATACAAAGTATACAATAATCAAGATTCTGGTAATTCAGTACCAGCATAGAATATTGAAAACTATAGCAGAAAAATTATCTATGAAGGAAAGCCCATCAGAATGACAGAGGATTTCTCAATATAAATCATTAAGTCAAGTAGGCTTTAGAGTGAAATATTTTAAATCCTGAAGGAGGACAATCTGCAATCCAGATTGATATACCCTGAAAAACTATCTTTCAAAATCAATGGGGAAATAATATGCTGCTATGACAAAGAACAAATGAAGAAATCCATGACCATCAAACCAGCTCTCTGAAGTATTGTGAAGGATATATTAGAAAGAGATTTTTAAAAATACAGTCCCCAAAACATCAATTGAAAGAGTCTACCAGGCAAGATAAGGAATTGAACAGAGAAAAGACATGGAACTAAAAACAGAAAAATAACATGTCAAGGACAAGAAAGATATATATATATATTATAATCATCAAGGCAAATGGTCTCACTTCATCAATCAAATGAAAGACATTGGTAGAATTGATTAAGGAACAAGGTCCAACAACATACATTATGGTGCATACAAGATACATATTTAACTCAAAAGAAATATATGGACTGGAAATCAAAAGATGGAAAATAACACTACATGTTTAAGGAACCCAAAAATAAGTAGGGATAGTTACTCTATTTGTAGACAAAGTAAACTTCAAAGCAAGACTGATCAAAAGAGGCAAAGTCACAACAAAACTTGTTAAGGAAAAACTCCAAGAAGAAGAAAAATACTCCAAAATATATGCACTAAATATGGGTATACCCAACTATATAAAACAAATATTTACAGACATGAAAAATCAAATAAGCACTAATGCAATTATAATCAAAGGCAACAATATACCTCTGTCACAAATAGGTCAATTATGCAAATAGACAGATCAACTAAAAATCAATGAAAAATATCAGAATGGTTCCAAATTAATGCAACTGAGACTAAGAAAACAATACAAAGAAGTAATTAAGAGTTGGTTCTATGAAAGTTGAAAAAATTGATTAAACCATGGCCAACCTTATTTAAAAACAAAAGAAAAGGCACAAGTTCACAAAGTTAATTGTGAATAAAGTTAAACCACAACTGATCCTGCAGAACTCCATAAGATCATCAGTACCTAATTATAGAACCTCTATTCTAACAAGATGGAAAACACAGAAGAAATGCACATACTGTTAGATAAATGTGAAATATGAAAGTGAGTGAAGATATAAAAACCCTAAATAACACATTATCAATGAAATTGAAGATGTAATTAAAACCAAAAAAAAAACCAAACTTCTAAATTCCACAAGAAATTTAGAGAAAAATCTAACACAACTTCTTGCCAAACTTCTTAATGAAATTGATAGGGAAGCTATACTCCCAAATTCATTCCTGGAAACAAATATCATGTTGATTTTCATACCAAAAAAGAATATAGACCAAAAAAAAAAAAAAAGAGACAGAGAAAACTGCAGGAAAATTTCCCTAATGAACACAAACACAAAAATCCTCAACAACATACTGGCAAAAAGAATGCAGCAAACCATCAAGAAGATTATACACCATAACCAAGTAAGACACATCTCAGTGATGCAGGGATAGTTCAATATACATAAGAAAGGATGCTGGGGATTTAGCTCAGGGGCTAAGCACCTGCCTTGCAAGCACGTGTTCATGAGTTTGATCCCTTACATGACCAACTCAATACATTCAGAAAAAGCATTTAACAAAGTCCAACACCCACTCACGTTTAAAAAACCCTAGAGAAAATTGAAGTAGATATTGTGATTAAAGTCACTTGTGACAACCTAACAGCCAATATCATACTAAGTGGATAAAAACTTAAAGCTTTTACTCTAAAACTAGGAACAAGACAAGGATATCCACTAACATTCCTGTTTAATATTATGCTGAAAACATTAACCAGAGCAATTAGACAACAAAAAGAAATAAAATGTAAACAAAGCTTTTGTAAATAAGGAGAAGGGAATTGGAAAAAGGGAGTTTAGTAGGGAAAAACAAAAGAAGCAAGACATATCATGTACAAATGCAAATTTCTTATGATGATATATATATATATATATATATAGTAGCAATAAAAATAATATACAAACTTCACATTAACATATAAACATAAAAATTGCTTTCTTTTTTTAACTTTGCTACTTTTTATACATTGTGGGTTTTTCTGTGATTCATAACCTAGTCTTTAATATCAGTTTAATGAAATATTGTCATGAATAATTAATCAAAATATAGTTAAAATGTCTAGAATAGTCTTAGAAATGTTCTCCAAATTTTGTCCACTTTATATTTCCTCATACTATTGTAAAAATCTATTTTTCAAAGAGTAGAAACAGTCCATTTTTTATGTTTAACTACATTCACTGAAAGGCCTTCTATGTAGATGTCAATCTCCAAAACTGTAAAGAAAATATTTATTTATTTATTTATTCATTTATTTCTTAAACCTACATATTCTTTAGTTTCTTTCCATACGACATAGCTGTGTGCTTGTGATGACTAGTGAATTTTGATTATATGAGACAACCCACCAGCTTCAAGGACTCTAAATAACCTTCTTTCTTGCAATATCTTCTCTGTTTCAGAAAAACTTATCACATCACATCACAATCAGGAGTGAGAGCCAATTTAGGCTGTGTTTACACTGAAGCCTTTTGAAAGGAATTTGATAAATGATTTTTAAACTTGTGCTGTTTGAATCATACACAAATGAAATTAACAAAAGATTCATTCTTACACTGCTGTTATATCTTGTGATAGGAATATTTGATATTTTTCTGAATGAGAAGTCAGGTTTTTTTTATTTGCATAATAGGAGGACTGAGTTAATCCACAGTTATACTTAGTCCTTTCAAAAAAGAAGACATTTTCCCTGACAATAATAAATTTTTAAAAATAAGTTCAAAATCAGGACTATTGCCCTGCTTATGCCTATGGTTTCTCTGTGGCTCTGGCCCCCCTAAACTGTGTTTGGAAAGCAGGTAGAGAACTTTTGGGGACAAACACAGTGGAATGAAGTAGCTGTCCCAGCCAAGGAGTCTGGCCCTTGCCTGTTGTTTGGGAGCTACCACGTTCATAGGCTTTTTCTGAAACTCATTTGAAAAGAAACAGACAACCTTGCAGCACCAGGGAACTCCAGCCAGAGTCACACCCAGTCCATTCTAGATGCAGGCCTTTCCTGTGACTCCACCTTCTCCGCAGACCACCTATTGGCACCTGAGAATTCCAGCCAAAGGTACTCACTGCACCTGCCTAGACCCACTCCACAGAGGACCTTTCAGGACCAGGGAACTCCAACCAGAGCTCCCACCCTTTCTCCCAGAACCTTGGACTACAACAGATTAACTGTGCTAGCTTGAGGGGAGATTGAGTGACTGCCTCAACCCAAATGGAAGATCTCAGCAGGCTCCAGTCAGTGTGGTGAGAATGTTCCTAAAATAAAGGAGTACAGTGAGTAAACAGGCCAGTAGTAAAGCTCCCTCCAACTGCCTGTAAGACCTTGGTAAGTCTGACAAGTGTGTGGGTGACTCCTTCCTGCACACAGAAAACATTAGGCAGAGTGAGGAGTGTGCCAATAGGGACTCCCTCAACTTGGAGAATATCAAAAGGGCTTACAAGACATACAGGCACACAATAGGGACACAGTAGGGCCTCAGCCAATACAAATGCTATAGAAAGGGAGATTTTGTGACCTAGAATAACCTGAAGATAAAATAACAACAGGAATTAAGAGTTGACCTACATCAATACTACTAGGCTTGACAGCCCAGGAAGAATACAGAACTCACCCAAAAGGCCCTGCAGTGGCAAGCCAGATGACTAGCCCACCTAATCATTGTAGGACCCAGCAATTGGACAAACATCAACCTTACACAAGGACCCCACGAAACATACTAACAACCGTTGACACTAGTGGAATTGAAGAGCCAAATATTAACTTGAAAGGGGAAAATGGCAAAAGGAAACAGCACAATGCAATCGCAAACATCTAGTCCACCAGGAGCAAGTACATGAGACATTGGAATAGAGGATTTCAAAAGTAACACACCAGAAACCTCTGAAAAGATAGAGAGTGAAATAAAAAAAACAACTCCAGAAGAAATTAAATTATAAATACTCTCATATAAAGATAGAAATGGCAACATTAGGTAAGGAGTTGCTGAGTGCAGCTAAAGAAGAAATAGAGAAAAACATACAGGAGCATGGGAAACTGATTGAAACCTTGAATGAACAAAATAGAAAACATGCAGAATTCATGAAACAAACTCAAAGAATATCCAAGAAACAAAAAATTCTATTCAAAGCTGGCAAAACCATCCAATGAAGCTGAGGATATTATTTCAGACCTTGAGGACATGTTCGCAATTAGTGACCATGAAAGGATAGAACTTTTAAAAATAACAAAGCAGCCTGAAGTGACAATCCAGCAGCTTCAAGATTATGCCAAGAGAAAAAAATATAAGATTAATAGGCATCAGTGAAGAGGCAGGAGTCAATACAAATGACATAACCAAAATATTAACAAAACTAATAGAAGAAAATTTCCCAAACATGAGAAAATCTGATATGCAGATAAATGAGGCACAGAGGATGCCAAACAGTCACAAAAAACTCAAATCTACACCCAGACATATAAACAATTAAGATCTTAGACATACAGCATAAAACAAGAATACTAAAAGCTGTTAAAGAAAAGGCACAACTCACCTATCAAGGAAAGCCCATTAGATTCGCAGCAGACTTTTCAGCACAAACCCTCAAGTCAAGATGAGCTTGGAATGAGTTATTTCAAGTTGTGAAAGAAAACAACTTTCAAGCCAGACTGATGTACACAGCAAAATTTTCATTTAAATTTAATGGAGAAACAAGGTACTTCAATTAAAAAGAAAAACTGAAGAAATTCATGTCCACCAAGCCAACCCTAGAAAGAGTATTGAAAGACATACTAGATAGAGATAAAAATAACCACAAACCCCAGAACAACATCAGAAAGAAACCACCAGGTAGCACAAGTAATTAAACAAGGGGGAAAAGCAGAAAGCAAACAACTGGAACATAACATGGCAAAGTCAAGCCAGTACATATCAGCGATAACCATAAATGTAAATGGCCTCAATTCACCTCCACTCTCACCACTCCTATTCAATGTAGTTCTGGAAACATTAGGTAAGGTAATCAGCCAAGAGAAATAAAAGGAAAAAGGATAGGAAAGGAAAAAGTTGAATTATTGTTATTTGCAGAGGACATGATATTCTATATAGAATATGAAAAAAGCTCCATTAAAAGACTACTAGAGGTAATAAACAAATTCAGCACTGTAGCTGGATACAAAGTCAACACTCAAAAATCAATAGCATTCCTGTACACAAACAAAAAACTCACCAAGAGAGAAATTATGGAAATATTGCCCTTCACATACCATCTAAAAAAATGAAATACTTAGGAATCAACCTAAGAATGTAAAAGACCTAGATGCTGAAAATTATGCTACACTAAAAAAGGAGATTGAAGAGGCTATTAGAAAATGGAAGGATATTCCTTGCTCTTGGCCAGGAAGAACCAACATTGTGAAAATGGCCATACTCCCAAAACTGTTATACAGATTTAATGCAATCCCAATCAAAATACCATTGACATACCTCACAGATATATAGAAAACTCCTAAAATTCATTTGGAAACAGAAGAAACCTAGAATAGCAAAGGCAATTCTGGGAAACAAAGGCAAGGCAGGAGCCATCTCAATTGCTGACTATACTACAAACTGAAACTATACTACAAAGCTACAGTGATAAAATCAGCATGGTACTAGCAAAGAAATAGACCTGAAGATCAATGGAACACATTAGAAGATGCAAGCACTACTACAAAGACACTCAGCTACCTGATATTGGAGAAAGGGCTAACATGTTCACTAGAAGAAGGATACCCTCTTTAATAAATAGTGCTGGAAAAATTGGCTCTTTACATGCCAAAGACTGAAACTAGATCCATGCCTATCACCATGCACACAACTAAAGTCTAAATCAATCAAAGATCTGAATATTAAAACAGAAACACTTAATCTACTGGAAGACAAGGTAAGTAGAAGTCTTGGAGACATAGGGGTAGGCAGAGAATTCATGAACAAAATGCAAACTGCACAGAAAACACTTCAAAGAATCAACAACTGGGATATCATATTATTGAAAAGTTTCTGCACTTCAAAAGAAATCATCAATAGAATTAAAAGAAAACCCTTACAATGGGAAACAATTTTAGCCAGCATACCTCAGAAAAAGGACTTATATCCAGAACATATAAAGAACTGAAAAGCATCAAGCTCCCCAAATTTAAAGACCATCTCAAAGAATGGGCATCTGAGATGAACACACAGTTCTCAGACTAAGATATACAAATGGCAAATAAATACATGAAGAAATGTTCACCATCAATGGTCATTTGAGAAATGCAAATTAAAACAGTATTGAGATTTCATCTCCAGAAAGAGTAGCTGCCATAAGAAAACAACTGATAACAAATGCTGGTGAGGCTATGGGGAAAAGGAATACTGCTTCACTGTTGGTGGGAATGTAGACTGGTGCAGCCACTATGGAAATCACTATGGAGATTTCTCAAAAGACTAGGATTGGAAGTTCCATTCAACCCAGCTATTCCCTTTCTGGGTATTTTCCCAGAAAACTGGAAAAGGTCATATCACAGTGACATATGTGCATCCATGTTCATAGTAGCACAATTTGTAATAGCTACATCTTGGAAACAACCAAGATGCCCATCTACTGCCGAGTGGATAAAAATGATAAGACATTTTTATAGAATGGAATATTACTCAGCTATAAAAAAGAGGGTCTTGAGGCCTTCATAGGTAAATGGAGACAACTTGTGACTATCTTCCTTGGTGAAATAAATAAGAATTGTATTTATAAATATCATATTGTGTCTCTAGTGTCAAAAGCAAATAAGAACTATAAGTGTAATAAAACCAAAATGTGCAATTGCTATTGTAAGAAAAGAAAAGAAAGTGCTCTAAGGGATATAACTGCAGGTATGTTTGAGTGTGGAAAACAGATGACCACATTGCTGAATCTTTGTTGGATCTTTGAGCAGAACTGTTTGCAGTTTCACTGTTTGAATGTCTATTCTGTATCCTTTAACTTTGTATCTTGAACTATCATTTCTAAGATGACAGTATGTAATTTGCCAACCAGTGATTTCCTAGTATTTATTTTTTTGTTTGGTATTTTGTATTATTGCTTCCCTTTTGTTCTATTTTGCCTTTTTTCTCTTTAAATAAAATTTTAAAAAAATAGTTTGGCATTAAAAATATCAGCACTATTTTTTCTTATCTATTCTATGTTTAGTATAGATTGAATTATTTATATTTCAAATAAAGTTATGAAATTATTCTCACAGTATTCATCTTAATATAAACTTATTAATTCAATGAAAATGTAAGCAATGTTACTATTATAGCTTATGATATATTGAATGCAAAATATATTTGTTTTTATTTGAAATTATTACTAAGGCTGCGACTAAAACTGTATCATCTTTCCTGCAACTCTGTAAATATTTCATTGTAAATTAAAAGAAAATAATCAAATAATTATCAGTTTATTTTGAAAACTACACAATAAGCATACTATTAATGTGGTATAAATGAAGCAACGTTTTATGATTGTACATTTGAATGGCATACTAAAAAAGAGCAACAACTCTAATATAGTCTCACCTACATCATTTTCAAAACTGGAGGCAAGCTTATTAGCATGATTTGTCAGAAAAATATAACAGTTGCACTTGCTGATATCTAATATTTTTCAGGAATTGCTCTCAGAAAGAAAATAATAAGGCTATCTTCTATTCCATCTATTGTTAAGTTTTGAGTCTGATGAGTTTATTCTTATCCTCATTCTCCTTTTACTTGTATTGAGTGAATAAAATTGATGAAAACTAGCTAAACATTTGTATCTTCTATTTGACATTTTGTTGCATAAATTTTAAGACAATTCAGATTGTTTATAACATGTAAAATGTCATCTTTTGTGAAGCTTTACACTGATTTTTACTTAGATATGAAATGAAGATTTTGAAAACTATTTCATTTTATTTTAACTATTGAAAGAAATAACATGTTTTTCTATAGGATTATATTTTTAAAAAATATAATTTGTTAAAAAATACATATATTTTACGTAGAAATTATTTCTATGGAAATGTAGAAATCCTAAATCCTTCAAATAAGCATAATTATCTTTCTTTTTCATTTTATATTTTCCTAGTCATTTAGAACTAAGCAATAACTTTTCATTTTCATTCAGGCAATCTTGAAAGCTCACCCTAGTCAAAACAACCAATTAGCACCAAAAGAGCAAAGATATTTATTTCATATCTTTCTTTGGAATCCCAACTGAACTTTCATTTAAAGCCTCTTAACAGCTTTCTGGATTTAGGTTGAATCTTCAGTAAAGAAACACTGGAAGTTGGTTAGGACATCTCTTATTTAGTTAGCATATAGTTTTAGTGTTTTCTTTCTTTCTTTATTTCTCCTTACTACCCTAAAATGAAACTTTTTCCATGGAAACCACTGATATGAAGATGTGTGCCAAAGGTGATTAAAATATAGATTTCTCTTCTCAAAATTAATTTCAAATTATACTGTATATACAAAAAAGCATTGATAAAAATTAATTATAAATCAGTGTAAAACATCATACATCAAAATAAGTTTGAGTATCTCAGTTTCCTATTACTATTATTTCTTGTTTTAATCTGAGAAACCAATGAGTTTAGCAAAATGAGCAAAACAGAATTCCGTTTAGCAATCAGATTACTTAAAGAAGTAATGAGGACAGGGTTAGTCACAGCTAAGTATGCCATGGTGCCATGAAGGACAGGGAGGTGCTGTGCACTTCTGTCCCAGCATCAACAGCACAAATCAACACTTGCACAAACAATCATCTATCTCCAAGTGAGTCTTTTTGATGCAAAATGAATTTTTAACACATCCAGGAATTTTACCAAGAATCAAAGGAATTGCAACTTGAAAAGAAAAGAAAACTGTATCACCATCTGAAACACAATTATAATTTCAAATAATATATCATAAAATACTTTAACAAATAGTAACATTTGCTTAAAATAGAAAATGAAATTTTTAAAAAGAAAAAAATAAATGGAAATTATAGAATTTAAATGATATAAAAAAGTAATAAATTTCCTGAGCAGTACAAGAAGCATAAAAATATCAGCAAATTAGAGGGCTGATTAATAGAATTTACTCGATTTTGAAAAACTCACATGATAGGTTAAAAGAAAATGATAAATTTCAGAGAACTATTGGATAATAATGAAGGAGTTAAGTTTAATATCATGAAAGGATATGATATAAATCTTTAGAGACAATGTTTATACCTAAATGAATGGGGTTCTAAAAGAATATTCAATGAAATAATGGCTAAATCTTTTAAACCTTAGAGAATGACATAAATTCAGGAAGTCTAGTGAATCCTATAGAGTATATCATAAATCAAAAAAAAACTATCTTAAAATATCATAATAAAACTTCTGAAAATTAAAAGTGCGGTAAATTTTGAAAGCCGCCATAAGACAAACAGCATGCTCTTCATAAATAAGGTTAAAATGAAAGTAGAATTTGCATCTCCAACTGTGAAGGCCCAAGTAGGAGATGCGGCATCAACTGCTGAGAGAAAATCCCTGTCAAAAGTAATTCAGTGCCTGAACATTTTTCAGGAATGAAAAAGAAATAAAGACATATACAACTAAAGAATAACAGTTTCTAGCAAACTTTAACAATGTTTCTAATCACAAGATAGTGATTCAAGAAAAGGGTTAGAAAGACAGAAATGAAGGAACATGGGAAAGAGTAAATATAATAAATGTTCCCTGAGATTTCTTAAATCATGTTTACAGATTGAAACAAATAATAGTAAAACACCATCTGATTTAGTTCTCATTGCTTAAGGAGGATATTCCTAAATTAGCTACATTTTAAATAGTAGCAGAATAAAAGCAATTAAATGTAACTAACTTTTCTGTATGGTACTCAAAATAAGTAAAATGCCAATATCAGTAAATTATGCTATAAAACATTTATATTAAATAATAAATTACATAATATGATACTGTGTTATATCTTATGTACATTATAAAATGTGTACTTCATGTATCACAAATATAATTTCTAAATTTACAACTACATGTATACATAATTGACATGAAAAGTAGAGTTACACATGTCCATAATTACAGTAAGAATATCACACACATGTGAAATAACAAATTTTTAAAATAGACACTGAGAATTAAGATCTGAAAAGCACTATTATCTTTATCAAATAAATAGAAGATACAAAAATCAATAATTGTAGAATTCTCATTGTTTTCAAAGAGCCTTTTACATTTCCTATAATCAACCATGTGCTTGGCCACAAAAATATCAAATTAAATTTTAAAATATTTAACTAACTCATCTTGTGTGGCTTACCTGTCAATGAATTAATTTGAAAATCAATGGTAAAATAATAAGGAAAACCTAATTAATATTAAACTATGTATTTGTAAATAGTTAATGGTTAAAATTTAATTCAATTCAAGCAAATTACCTATTATTTCCAAAAGACTTCTCACTAGAGTATGAATATTTTTGTTACATTCTCATAATATAATGAGTTAGATTACTAATTGTGTAATGGCTTACTCATACTTCCATCTTCACAGCTTTTTGCCCTTAATGATCATTTCATTGCCTCTTTTCAGATTTTGATTGCCAATTTCAATTGCTTATACTTTTCTTTATTCCTAATATATAAATGGTATCAATTTTGAGGGTAATTTTGAAGATGTTTTTATCTGTAATTTTCCATAATAATTTTATTTTAATATATATTGGTATGGGTTTTTTTTGTATTTTTCTTGCTTATTGGTCGGTCACTGATGTTGGGGTTTTCTTTAGATAATTTCTTTATTAGTACATGTTTATATACAATGTTCACTTTTTTGTGGATAGTTGACATCTGTGTATAATATACTTTCATTCCTTTATTCATCTCTTTTCCCTTCCTAATCCTCTATCAATCTCTTGATGACTTTCATGTTGTTCAAAATATGAATTGTTTTAAAAATTATCTACTCAAATATCTGTTCTGCTTCTTTTTCTCTTATTAGATTCCAGCTATGGATTTAACAAACTATTTGTCAATTTTCTATTGGTGATCGAAGTTCTCTTCAGTCTTTTCTCTTCTGTCATTTTCCCCATTGATAATTCACTGAAAAAATCTTGTATTATTCTTTTTTCTTCAACTTTTTAAAATGTTGTCCAACTCAATATTAAGTCTGTACAGAATGAAATTTTTCAGCTATTTGCTTTTCAAAATTGTAAAGTTTCTATTTTTACACTCTTGATATACAAGCTAAATGTTATATTTTTGTATATATTTATAACACATGCATAAAAATCCTTGACTAATATACTATAATCTTTTATTTTTGGTTTTGTTATTATTGTGGTTTTTCTCATAGCTCTATGTTAACATTCCTTGCAACTTTAAATATCTGTGGATGCTTTGTTGAACACTTGACATTTTGAGTGTTATGGTACACACGTGCACACACAAGTGCATGTGTGTGTGTGTGTGTGTGTGTGTGTGATTACTTAGTGTTCGATTAAAACACTTTCAGGCACTTAATTTATTTGTGCATCAACTCAAACCATTCACTTTGTTTTCTGAAATTCTTAGCATGCAGAAAGTAGTTACTCCCTTGGGACTACTTTAGCTATTATTAGTTTTTTAACAACTCATCACTGTGAATAGTTAAAATGTCAGCATGGTCAGGGCTTTGTAAATGTTTCTCAATAGTTGCTCTTAGAGTGCCATGTGGAATATCACTCTAAATATTACTAGGTCATATTCAGCCAAAGACTGAAAGATAAAATTAAATGTAATTATTTTGTTCCTTAAATAAATCTCTCCTCTAGGCCTTTCAGTTTATTCATTGCCTGTCACTTCCACTCCAAAAGGAAAAATAACTTTTCTTATTTTTGTTGAGATTGTCTAGCATGTTCTTGAATATAGAAATCATAGGTTGTCATAGGGCCAACCACATTTTTTTTTTAACCTTAGGAGTAAGAAATGCACTTGGGCTGTTTTCCAAATTCTAAAAGTAGGCTGGAGACTTAGCTCAGTGGCATAAGCGCCTGCCTTGCAAACACGTGGTTGTGAGTTTCATTCCCTGTAGCAATAAAAAAAAAAAAGCAAATTCTAAAAGTAGTTTTTATCATATACAGTAAATTTTCTGCCATCAATTATTTCATCATAGAAAGAAAACACACATTGCAACTGTTTGTATTTTGGTAGAAAACAGTGATTATAGCTAGGTAAATTGATTAAATACATTGTTTTACATATTTATATTGTGAATAATCACTCTAAATTTTACAAATGAATGTTCTTATATAATTAAAATTTATTCAACTCTTTCTTTCTGCTTCTTTTTCTTTCTCCCCTGCCCACTATGGGACAAGTCTTACATTGTACCTGTCATTATTCTAAAAACAAAAAAACAAACAAAAAATCAACAAAAACAAGTATGAAAGTGTTGAATATAAAAAAAGGTAAAAAAGTAAAGCCTAAACATTGTAAATATCAAATTCTCACATTTTGAGTTACTCAGCTTTTCATCACTGTGACAAAATGCCCAAGATAAACAGCTTAAATTAGGAAAGATTTATTTTGGGGTTACAATTTCAGAAATTTCAGGCAATGAATGATGGTTTCCATTGCTTTCAGCCTAGCCTGAGATATTTCATGAAAGAATGGCATGGTACAGTGATATCACTCATCTCCTGGGAGCCAGGAAGCAAAGAGAGAGAGAGAGAAAGAGCCAGAGACAAAGATGTCAGGCAAAAGAAAAACCCTTCAGTGGTTTGGTCCCAGTTAGCTACTTCCTTCAACAGACTATTTAGCTAATAGACTCATCAATTATTAACACTTTTGATGAATTTAGGTTCTCTATGAGCCATTCATTTACCAAAAAGTCTATGAGCTGGATCCAACTCTTCAACCCTAAGTGCTCAAAACAATTTTGGAGAACATTTTACATAATACTCATTACATATGTAGTTTTCACTTAATTAAAGAGAATCATCTATTGTGTATTTCCTGAATAGACAGTGATCTGACAGACTTGTTCAAATATCTATATGATACATGTCTTTCAAATCACCACGACTTCCAAAAGGTATCAATATTATAGAAAAATAAGTTTTATGAAGCTTTAATATTGTTATCAACTTTCCAGGAGAAATTCACATACACTTACATTCTATTTTATTGATGTGGGCAGTTATTAAACACAATGTAATATTTTAAGAGAATATTTTACATAGAAGAAAATTAAAAAACATATTTCCATATTGAAACTAAATATCATATAATTTTCCTTGTGTCCACAAAAAGAGAAAATATGAAATTACATGAAAAATGAAATTAAGTCTCTTGAAAACCTTATTTACATAATTTTTAAATTTAGTGTTATTAAAAGCCCATTGGGTGATGAAAAGCCTAAAGTTATTTAGTAGAGAAAAGATAATACTAATGAAAGAAATTAGAATTATTATTTATATATGTGCTTTGTAATAAATGCTTCCCCAACAATGAATGAAATGTTGACTTATATGCTGGAAACATAGGGTAATGGATTTATGTAGTGAAATATTAATGATCCATTATTAAAATAATAGGTTGTTCAATGATTTTCCATTACTTGAAACACCAAATAGCAAACTTTTTAATGCAGTGATATAGCCTTATGAGTCATTATTAGTACTTCTATAATACACTGCTATGATTACAATATTTCACAAATGTAAATTTGAGATATCTCTAAACTTTTGATGGATATTAATAATAGTACATACTTTATCATTAAGTGGTAGAGAATTTGAATTACTAATGTAAAGTAAAATGTGAGTAAACAATGCATACTTGCAGTTAGATCTTTTGTCTAATTCTCCATCATCTACTTGAATAACCACTCTCTACATACAATTATTTAAATTTATAAAAATTAAACAAATTTGGGGCTGGGGATTTAGCTCAGTGGCAGAAGCAAGTGCAAGGTCATGAGTTCAATTCCCAGTACCACAAAAGAAAAAAAAATTAAACAAAAGTAAAAGTTTTGTTCTTGAGTTTTGCTGTAATATTCATGTTGTTCAATATTTTACATATGTAAATAGCGCAATCATAAAATGAAGTAGAAAAAATAAGACAGTCTCACTACTTCTATGCAACCTTAGTGGTGCTGTTTATTCTGCATCGAGGAAGATAAATGATGATTGGAGAAAATGAAAGGTAAGGGAGTGTCAGAGAGAAAATTGTATGGTAAGACATGGATGCATGGAAAGCACACACTCCTGAAGGACTGCCTGCAACATACTTAAAATTCAGGGCTATACATAGAGCTGTGTGTGTAGCAGAAGAGTTATGAGGTTGATGTGATAAACAGAAGCTAAGTTATACATGATTTTCCATCATAAGCTGAAGATGTGTATTTTCCCCTAAAAGTAGTTTCTGAATATCCCAGTTAAGAGGTTCACAAGAATCAATGTATGCTTTAGAATGATCACTTGGGGGCCGGGGATTTGATTCAGCAGCTCAGGTGCCTGCCTGATAAGCATGAGGTCATGCATTTGATCTCCAGTACCAAAAATAAATAAATAAATAAATAAATAAATAAATAATAGAATGACCACTTGGGCAATATGTAGAAAGCACATTATTGTCAGCAAATGGTACAGGAGTTAATTCAGTCTTAGGTTGGTGATAAAGGTAAGGTAGAAGCAGTGAAGAAGGATAAAGGACCACAGTTTCTACAACTGTCCTTAAAAGAATGCATCACTTAATAAGTGCTGTTAATCAAACACATTTCTTTAGTTTTTAATCATTAAAATGTATATGCATTTTTCCTAAGGTCTCAATATGTTGATAAACATTACATTCCAACTGGAAATATGTACAAAATATGTAAGTGACAAATTATGCAAAAGTTCAGTATGTTTCTAATATGTGTTATTCTTAGCTTCCTATTTTCCATAGGCAACTCTTTAATATATATAAAAAAATTTGTGGCGCAAAATTTTTATATGTCATTAACATGTTTTAAAAATATTAGTAAAAAGAAAAGTACTTGGGAGATTACATATCCCACTATTCCAGAAATAGGCCAAGTTTCTATAATGTCCAAACTGAACATCTGCAATCAATTTAACCAAATATACATTAGAATTAAATGCAAAATTAATACATAAACCAACAACTAAATTTGAATGATATAGTTCACCTTGCCAAGTACTTATAAATAATTTCCTAACCATATACTCTGTTCAGAAGCTAGAAAATGCAAATTTCCTTCAGAATTCATATTGTCTGGAATATCAAAATAGAAAATCTACCATCAAGTTAACCAAATGATTTTCACAATTTAACTCAGAGAAAGGAATCTAAATATTTTCTAAACTAAAATTTCTTTTGGCTGGTTGCATTATGTATGCATTCATTGCACACAAATTTTTTAAAGGGAGAAGACTTTTAAGTGTATTAAAGATAGGAAAAGAAGTACATTGTGCCGAGTAAGAGCAGGCCAGTGAAAGAGCTCACAGTGGCCACACTACACATTTATTTATGGGACTCCCGCTATGTGCACTATGTAACCAAGAGTTAACAGTAAGAATTAAGATACATCCTCCCCTGCTGAGGTTGCAAACTGAAGCATATCTTCTACATCACCCAACTGCCTAGTAAGTAGCCTATAAGATCATGTTAGGTAAGATTCAACTACGTTATTGTACAACTTCTCATAAGATTGATATGATTTACATGTGTGGAAACCAAAATGAAAGAAAAGAGAGGAAATTACTTTCAATGTCAAAGTTTTCATAAGGAGCAGAGATTATATTCACATGCAGGATTGATTTTCATATTTCCTCTAATCTATGTATTTTAAATATCTTAATTTCCTTTTCATTATAGTGAGAATGAAATACTATTTCCAAGTCATTGATTCACCTTCAATTTCTCTAAATGAAAAAGAAATATGAAATTTATAAAGAAAAAAATGCAGACCAAGAGCATTATGCACAAAAACTCTGACAAGCGTTTGATAATCTTATCTCTGAAGTTTTGCCAGCTATACTCACTTCCTTTCTACCAGAAAAATCAATGTTCTGACAAAAAAAAAATAAAAAACTCTGACATCTGATTAGCCAGATGGCCCTGGATGGTAGCATTTTCATATCCAGGGCTTATCTTTTACTTTACTTAAAATTTACTCAAGTAAATAAATAAAATATGTTAATAATTTACTGAATATGACATTTTCTCAAATACACACATGTTTATTTGCTTAAAATAAGAATGTATATGCCCACTTACCTTTTAATAGTCTTTGAAATAATAGGTACTCTATTAAAATAAAAGGAAAGGAGAGAGATCTGTGCCCTATATACTGCAAGTTAACATCTCCCAAGCAGTAACAGTTGGTATAAAGGAATCTCCTGAGTGGCACAAAAGAACAGACTAAAATTACTTTCTAGTACGTCAGCCTCAAGCTGGTGCCTAGTTTCTGTCTCCTTACCGTATGCTTGCTTCTTTCCACCATATTGTGCCTGTTGACTTCAATTACGTCAGGTAATTGAAGTAAAAATGTTCTTTCACTCTTGTGAAAACCTTCCAAAATAATTCCCAAAAGACAAATTTTCAGTGAGGGGAGTTTTTCTCTTCTTTGTTTTTAAAATTTTTCTTTTCTTGTAAGAGTTTACATTTAGCATTTTAAAATTCTATGCTACGTAGCCTAAGGATTGGTAAATAGTAGTAGTGTCTTTTAAACAAACTACTCTTTAAATTTCTAGGTGTTTGAGTCTCAGCATATATCAAAGTGAATCATGCTACTTTCTTAATCAGTCACTTCTTGATTCTGTCCTTTGAATAGCCAAATCTCTTCCCTTATTTCTCTAAGTTGTTAGAAACTACTAGGTCAAAAAAAATACACTTCAGTATTATTATAAGGACAGATATCTTATTTTGCATTCATATTAACTAAATTCAAAACTCCAGCAAAAAATACCACTATACCTCAAATGTTGGGTTGATTAGAGACTTAAAATATTTTCTTAATTATCTTCTTTAAGATGAAATTTTAATGTATAAATATTCCTAATGAACAACAAATATCTTCATAAGATCATAATGCATAGAGTATTTATTTGATTCTGCCTCAAAAACAAGTGTTTCAAGAAGGATAGTTATATGTTCAACTATACATTTAAAAATAATTTTGGAAATCATGTCTAGATTGAGAATGAAAAGTATTAATGTCCCATTGTTCTATCTTAAATTATAACCATGTGAGGCATTAAATATACTTCCACATGGGCAGAACTTTCAAAATACATCTGTTAGAGAGGTTTATATATTTGAATAGAAATTCTGAAAAGATTTCTGTGATAATATAATCATTACCATTTTCTCTCCATGGTAAATAGCAGGATAAAGCAATCAGTTCTTCTAAATGACCTTATAAATCAGGCATGCTGACACACTGCTGTAATCCCAGCACTGGGGAGGCTGAGACAAGATCAACACAAATTTGATACCAGTCTAAACTGCATAGCGAAACCTTGTCTCAAAAAGACAAAAAATAAATAAATGAATAGCCTTACAAAATCAGCTATTATATATAGGAGCAGAGCTATTTTTTCTATTGTTCTTTTTTTACCTGGTGATTAGTAGGCAGTACAGCAAAACTGTATTATTTAAAATGCACCCATTTATATAATCCCACTTGTATATAACTGGAAATTTTGAATCTAGAAGTATACTCTTAATGCCATTGGAAATTAAATTCTAACTTGGAAACCATTTGGCATATAGCTACACAAAACTGAAGAAAAATTTCATTTTGTGCCCATATCTAGAAGTTACCAGCAATTCAAATGTTTTCAAATAGGCTATTAAAGAAGATGGTGGACTGATCAAGATGTCATTAATTCATGAAATATGATGTGGTATGATAACAGATCACTTTTCAAAGTACCATAGGGAGCACTGAAAATTTAGTAACCAATCAAATGAAGGGAAAAGACTGTGCAGCCTTCCATAGCTCCAGATGAAATTATGGTTTGGGATTTGCTGTGACTTTTGAGAATCAGAAAACCCTGAGATTGAAAAGATGAATTTCATAGCCACCTTCAAATAGCCATTTGAAATCTCAGCCAAACCAACCAGTGGGAGATTTATGAGTTTCACTCCTTAAGTATAAGGAGCCTTACATCAAGTCCATCAATATTACATGAAGATTGGATAGGAGTGGAAATTTGCTCAGGAAATGTGTTAAGTGATTCTTCTGGTAAGTAATGTGAAAAATAGTCTAATCTATCATTTTATATAAAACCAAATGTAACATTATTATAGAGAGTTAAACCAAAATTAAAGACTTTCTTAATAACCATATATAGATGGTTTAAGTAAATTTCAAAATACAGAGAAAATGACACAAACTTTGGATTCTTATCTTAGCCTTCTGGAATAAAAGACATTCACTTGCCTCTGCACATATTTCACTACAAGTGTTTCTAAGTAATGGCTATAAAATGTTTTAAGATCAACATACAGTGAATCCCCCACCGCCAAACACTGAAGTTGAATATACAAGGTTAATGTCAACACTTTGAAGAATTCTTGAAATTTGCAGAATTTCTAAACTAACAAATTAGCCTGCTGCAGACTCACGTATGTTAGCAAAAGATACAAGGAAACTGGGACACAGACAATGGACTTTATTATTTGTGAGAAAGGGCAACATGATCTTTATCTTCATGCCAGTTTCTCTGCCACTCAAGACCTCAAGAGAGATCCAGAGAAGTAATGGAAGATACTGTCTGTTTTTAATACTGAAATATGAATACAGAGCCTTCCCATTGAGTTATATGCCCATTTGCTTTCTAGTTACTTTTATTTTGAAACAGGATACTGCTGTGTTGCTAAGGTGCCCTTGTTGAACTTGAACTTGCAGTCCTCAACATGAGCATGCTGGGTTTATAGAAGGTATTATCTCTCATGGTTTGTCTCCGGATGTTCTCCCAAAACCTCAGGCACTCATATGTGGGGCTCTTGGGATGTGATTACATAAGAATACATGAAACCCTAGGTAGGATCAGGAAAGGGATATGGGCCGGTTAACACATAGGAGAAAAATCTCTGCAGTGTTCAGAGTGTATAAATAACAGGTAGCTTTCCATCTTACTTTTGCAACATTGTCTACCCTAATTGTCATAGTATATACTTAAGTTTCTCTATTAGACCCAAACCACTAGCAAATCAATAAACCAAACAGTTGGGCTGAGCTACCTCCAGAGAGAGGGACCAATACCTCATGAATACAGGACTATTGTCCTTACTCAGTGGTTACTCAGCTCTGGAGACCCTCACTTCTCAGAATAGCTTTGTATCTCTTTATCTCAATAAACTTTCTCTTTCTCTTTCTACATCAGAGAGTCAAGCCCAAGAAAATGCAAGAGAGGACTAGAGACTCCAGATAACTGGAACATGTGTGGGTGAATGACACTCTTCAGTGGATAAGTCCATTGAGAAGTTTAGAGCTAAATATGATGTTAGGAGTTGAAGCCAGGTTGAAGGAGTTGAGATATTGCGGAATGTTTCTCTTTGCTGCTCCCCTTTGCCATGCTGACCTGCCTTGGCACCAGCCCACTATAGACTGAAACTACTCTCCCATGAGACAAAATAAATTTATCTTGCTTTAAGTTATGAGTATTGGGTATTTTGTTCCAGCAATGATAGAAGTGACTAAAACACTGTCTGAAAAAACAAACAACAAAACAAAACAAAAAATTTCAAAGGGCTGATATAGAGCACAAATAAACTGATTTGACCTTGATTTACACAGAAAGAAATTGTTTTTCTTACACTTAATAGTAAATTAATTTTCCGTTAGCTCTGGATGAAGGCAAAATCTCTATCTCCTATGTTTATTAGTTTATTAGTTTATCATTGAAAAGATAGTCAAGAACAAAAGTCAGTGGCGGATACCCTAGCTCATAATACATGCAAAATGGTAAGAGACTTATGGAGAACTGATCCTAGTATTATACTACCTCTTTGTAAAATATATTTTTATTTGTATTTCTTGGTGAATTATCCCAGGGGCATGCTGTTCTGTCAACCACTGTGATTAACTGTACTGACAGTATGGGACAAAATAATTTCAATTTTCTTATAATATTAGCATGGGTACTATCAAAGTTCCAAAATTAAAGTGACACTAATCTGACATATTAACCAGCTGAAAAGATTTCGTGAACTTTAAATTTGCACTCAAGGAGAATGGACAGAAATTCCATTACCCAAAACAAACATGATTGTTGAGTTGAGATTGATCTAAATCTGTTACCTCCTGATTAGGCAACAGTTTAAAATTCGGCTCTTTCTGAGGCCTGTGAAATGAAATAAATATTAACCTTTTAAACAAGTATCCCTTGGTCCCTCAAGTTGAACAAATCAAAATATTAAAATATTTCATGAATTACAAATGGCTCTTCAATTAGAATGATTTTTAGTATTATGGTGATATGCAAGTTTGCCTATGCAACCATGCTGCTTTTCATTTTAGATATTCAATAAATTATACAAAATATTCAACACTTCATTATAAAAGTGCTTTGTATTATATGAGTGTTCTGAAAACATTTCAGATATGTAGGCTAGTTTGTAAGACTGTAATTTTCAGGAGATTAAGCCTATTAAATATATCCTTAATGTGTACTTTAAGTTTCAGGTGGTTTTACTGATCTAAAACCCAAACATAAGTGAAAGTATTTCTGTAGCTCATTTTTTCTCCCTCTAGTACTCAAAATTCAGGCTGTTTTAGTGACAAATTTTTACTAATATGGGTATTAGGAGATATGAATTATTCAACATACTAAGAGTTTACTGTTTTTCCTAGATTGCTCAATTTTTTCAGTCAGAGCTTCCTGTTTCACAAAAATTCTTTGGTTAATTTGAAAATTTTGAAAAGTTGATTCTGAAACTATTTTGCCAGGGTTTTTTTTCTTTGCCTTTAAGAAGTATTAGAATGTTTTCCTGAGCCAATTTGTGTGTGTGTGTGTGTGTGTGTGTGTGTGTGTGTGTGATCTTTCTTGGTTTAGTGGGTTTTTTTTAATTTTATAACTTTTTCTGTTTTTAAATTTATTTATTTATTTATTTATTTATTTATTATTTCGGTACCAGGGATCAAACTCATAACAACACGTTTGCAAGGCAGATGCTTATGCTGTTGAGCTAAATCCCCAGCCCTTACTTTTAAAATTTTATTAGATCTTTCCTACAGCTATTTACCTGCCTATATTGTGGTTTTCTCTGATATGAGTTGTACAGAAATCTTAACTCTCATTTCAGGTTGCAGAGGTCACATGAAATAACATGATGAAATATAGCAAGTATAATAGAGCTTGAATTTATGGCATTATTTTATTTTAAATATGCTTTGTATTTAAGAAAGAAGAGAGGAGGAGAGACACATGCTGATTCAAACTTATTTATTTTGTTTTATTTCATGTTCATGATGCTGTCATTTAGGTACATTTTAGTGTATCATCCAAGGCTAAATGTATGAAATTTAATTTCCATTGTGAGGAATTAATAATGAGTATTTAATATGGTTATGGTGTTTAGAGGGAGAATCTTTGGCATGTAGTAGGATGAAATAAGGTTATTAGTGTAGAATATCAGTGATTATATTCTGATATTTTTATGAGAAAATGAAAGAGATCAAGAAAGACATACACGGATACTTTTTGTCCCTTGCCACATGATTCATGTCCTATGTTATCAGGGAAATCTCCCAATAACAATGCCAACCCTAGATATGACTCCTCAACTTTAGGCCAGAACTGTAAGCCAAATAAACCTCTTCTCTTTATAATTTACACAGACTTTGATATTGTGATATTACCAATGGAAAATGGACTACTATACACAATAAATTTTATAATATCTACATATAATATCCCATGTAAAGGATGAGGAAATAAAATGTTACAGACACTTGATATTGCAAGATTCAGAAAGAAGATTTCATTATTAGTGTAAGTTTTGAAGGGATGAAAGAAAATTTGGAAAATAGATGAAGTGAAGTCCTAAAAATGTGGGATAGAATAATGTAAAAACAACAAAGATGTAAAAATGTACAGAACATTTTGTAAAGAATGAAGCAATGATAGAACAGCTACTTTTAATTTTAAATGAAATATAGTGTACTAGTTTTCCCTTAGAATATAAGCAGAAAAAGATGAAAATGATTAAGATAGATTATTCCTAGTTTCCTTGAAAAGGAAAATGACCTTATATGCAGTTTGGGTGAAATAGTAAATGGAATTTAAATTTTAAAGAATACAAGAATGTACATATTCAAAAATGAATAATCTAAAATATTATTTCCAATTTGATTTAAATTATTTCATTAAACACAAAGGACATAACTGCACATGTGTAACTCTTAAGGTATTAAACAATCTTAGTCATGTTTCTATTGGAAAAAATACCCAACACCCAAAATTTAAAGGAGGAGAAGTTTATTTTGAGTCATGGTTTCAGCAAATGGTCAGCCAACTCTAAGGCAAAAAAAGGCAAAGCAGACAGACACAATAGACAAAACACTGCTAGTTCTTGGCAACCAAGAATCAGAGAGAGAAGGCAGAAGCTGGTAAAGAGAACGCTGGCTTCCAGGAACTCCCCTCCAAACAGGCTCTGCCTCCTAACTGCGCATCCAGCTACTTAACAATGAAGAACCGACTAGTGAGCATTGCTTTCCCATCATGCAGTTGTCTTCCAGACACCTCAGAATCTGGGGGGACATTTTAAATTTAAACCATAACATAGTCTTCTCTTTATTGTATATAAACATGAACTTTAAAAGCAGGTACAGTTCAGTCCATAGCAAAGACTATTTCTCTTTCACTTTTGAAAGATACATATCTTTTCTTTACTAAATCCAGAAAATTAATCTTCTATTGTGGTTTCTGCATCCCAAGCTTCAACCAACAGCAGGTGGAACTATGTGGAAAAAAATTACTTTGGTACTGAACATACACAGACTTTTTTCTTGTCATTATTCATTAGATAATATAGTATAATGACTTGTTACATAACATCCACATTGTATAAGGCTTTAAAAGTAACCTGGTGATGCTTTTCCATAGTTAATAGGGTTGTGCAGTTTATATGCAAATATAACATTATAGATAAAAGACCTAAGTGTTTGAAGATTTTACTAACTATAGGAGTCCTGACCCACTTTATTCTGCTTTTGTATAGGTAACTTTTTAAACTCTGGTCTTTTTTAAGATTTAGGTTCTTTTTCTGCAAATTGAATATGCTGTATCTCTGTGTTGATTTTTTTCAAAATTATAGTGCTTCAACTTCTCTGTGCTTCCTGAAATTGTGGTTTGGAAATTATTATCAGTTCTGGAAAAATCTTAGCCACTATTACTTCATAAATTCCTCCTGATTTATTACCTTTTTCTTGTCTGTTTTATTTCAGATTATGCAAATATCTATATATTATATAATTGTCTAATGCTCCTTGGAATTGTTATCCCCTTTTTTGTTCCATTTTGTTAGCTCTTTGCATTTCAGTTGGAGTAGTTTAAACATATCTTCAAACTATTTCTTGAGAAATAGTACACTGGTAAGCCCATAAAAGAAATTTTCCCTTACATTATTTTCATTTTTTATCATTTCTTCTCCAAATTGCAATCCATCTTTTCTGCATGTTGCTTATCTTTTCTATTAGATTGACTAGCATGTTATGTGTAGTTATATTAAATTAGTAATAATAAGTCTAAAATGTGTGTCATATTCAGATGTAGTTCTGGTGCTTACCTTTTCCCTTCAGATTTTTGTTTGTTTTATTTTTATTTTTAAACTTTTAGAATAACTCATCAGTTTTGGTTGGAAGCTAGACGTGATATACCGGGTAATGGGAGCTGAAGTAACTAGGCTTTGGCCATGAGAAATTATAGGTATCTTCCTAGGAGGTGTACTGCATTTACTATTTTCTACAACTGTAGCTGTTCAAGTCTTCAGTATCCTCTGGTTTTCTCTTTTGTTTCCCCTGTGGTCATTAAGTTTTATGATAACTTCTGAAGCATAGTTTAAAAAGTGCAAGTCTTTTAGAAGCAGTTTTCCCTTATTATACATGCACTCTGTTGATATTATGGTGAAAAGTATGGGGAAAGTAAATGTTTTATTATCCTGTAATTATGTTCCAATATTTTAGGGGTCCCAGATGCCTGTCCCATGACATTTATAAATGCTTATGGTCTCCCTACTCTCACCTTAGTTAATACAGGAAGGTCAGGCGGCCTAGACTTACATAATTTCCTTTTCCCACATCAGCTAGGCTTTAGCAAAACAGTTTCACATGAGGGAATTTGAAGAGCAGAAAACTCTGTGTGCATTGCAGAATAGATGACTTTGTCCTCTCTCTAATGAAAGTATGACGGGATACTTTTTCCAATTTCTCAAGCATGAAAGCCTGTTCAGCCTCCTATAAAGGTTCTTATCAAAGTTTGGAACTATTTCTAAAGTCAGGTCACCCTACAGTTTTTAAATAACAGTAAGCACCCTGAAATTCATCATTAAAATTTAAGTGATTTAGTTTAAAACGTGTTCTTACCAGAGCTGACGCTAGGGGTGGGCACCTGTGCCTCAGTTTCTAATTTTAGCAAGGTATGTTCCACATTTTTTATCTGTTTCTATAAAAGCAGTTTACTGCAAGAACCATTGGCATTTCCTGAGTTCCACACCATGTTGGAACTTGGGGCGCTGGGAAAACAAACTGCCAGCTCACCTTTCTGGTAAGTGGCTGGACCTAGCAAGCCGCAGCCACCCCAGAGTGAGAACCATCGGTGTTTTCTGAGCTCCATGCCATGTTGGAACTTGGGGCGATGGGAAAACAAGCAGCCAGCTCACCATTCTGGTAAGCAGCTGTGAGCCTTCCAGAGAGTGGGCTAAGAATCAAACGTCCATCCCTCCTTCCCCTGTTAGTAAGTGGGACCCAGAGATCTGAGTATCTCTTGGGAGGATTAACGTATGCAATATAGCAAATGTGGGGAATTTCCTTCTACCATCTCTTAGAAGGCAAATATCTTTATCACTGTTTTAAACTGTTATGATTAATGGTATTGCTCTATTCAATATTCTGTTTTTATAAGCTTGATATTTCCTTACATTCTGCTGTACCTGACTGAAAGAACAACTGCTGTGAAGAAACTGAGATATATTATTGTATGTATTACTGTTATCCTGGTAATCTGCTGTGAAGTTTTGTACCAATTTCACTACACTGTCTCAATTGGTTTTGTTCTGTCTTGTTCTGCTATATTTTACTACCTTCAAAATAATAATAATAATAATAATAATAATAATAATAATAATTTTTTTAAAAAGAGATAAGAAAGTAACAAAATACCTCCAAAAACTCCCAACTCCTCCAAAGCTGATCCATGGGGAATGGATGAGGAGAAACATAAAAACAAAGCAACAGAATTATACCAGTTGATTAAAAAATAAATAACAACAATGAAACATTAGTAAGGTACTGAGCAAGCTGAAACATGTTATAACTAAACATATAATGGACTTAAAAAAAGGTGGAAATGAAAGTGCTCTAAAGGATATAACTGCATCTATGTTTAAGTGTGTAGGAATAGTGACCATGTTGCTGAGTTTTTGTTTGTTGAACAGAACTGTTGCAGCCTCACTGTTTGAATGTCCACTTTGTATGCTTTAATTTTATAACTTGAACAATCTGAGAAGACAATATGTAATTTATCAGCTAGTGATTTCTTACTGTTTATTTTTTTTGAAATTCTGTACTGTTTCTACTCTTTTTTGTTTTGCTTTTTTTTTCCTCTTTAAATAATTTTTTTTTAAAAATCAGTTTACCATGTGACCATAATTCTCTATATATTTATGATGAGCTGTTGTTCTTCAGTACATTTAATTTTTTTCTTTTTACAAAGATGACAGTGGCAACTTCCAAGGCCTTTATACTTCACACTAGGAATTGACAGTTTCTAATGTTTGGATTTAATGTTTTATAGAAAGCTTTTACTTGGCATTTTGCAATAAAATTATACTTTCATCCAAAGTCTAAAATGTGTCTATAGAAGACATCTATTATGCCTTTAAGAAACAATTTTTAAAATAATAAAAATCAGTGAGTGTATCAGGCACACCACCTCAGTGATGTCACCATCCACTCCAGTCCTGCTGCCGCTGTGTCATCCCTCTGTGCAAGCCATAACTCGTTTAACATTAGCACAGATTTCTAGCTTCTTACCACATTTCCTTATTCCTCGCCTGCAGACTTCACTGCAGCAAAATCTCAGCACCTGTATGCAGGCAGTGCAGAAGTTAGGGACTTACCTTATGGGAAAAGCTTTGAACAACAAGAGGGATAGGCGGGTGGATAAAATATTTTTCATCTGTCTTCTTGAAGGATTTTCCTGTTTCAAAAAAATGTGTTTGATGTGTGATACCTATACATCAAGCCATTAAATAAACCTGTGGTCTGATTGATAGTGAATTCATGTTCAATACTCCCTCTTTCATGCTTCACTCTCTGACCTTCAAGGATGTCCACCAAGTGAATCAGAAACATCAGAACAGCCTGCTTCATGTTCTGCTACTAAGGAATTTTGGCACAAGAAGTAAAAAAGAATGATAGAATGTTTTCATTTCTAAATGAAATCTCGTGATATTTGCCTCTTTACGTGATGTTTGCATTCCTAAGTGTATGGTGATAACTGTACTCCCTGAAATTAGATTTCAGCAATTAGCACCTTAATTTGCCTTGGTTTGAAATGTTGATCTTGAAGTTATCTCTTTCCAGATGCAGAATTTCTGGATTATATTAAAAAAGAAAAACATAAACATATGGGAAATGTTAATGTGAGACAATTATGAGCAACACATTTTTATTACATGGAATTTTGTAACAAGTTGGTTTCTAATGTCTCATTTTAGAAAAAAATCCACTCATACAAAAATATCTGTACCTTATTAATTAAATAAGTGAAAATACATATAAAAAATTAAAACAAATTCAAAAATATATTTTTATGCAATTAAAACAAATATGAGTTCATTTTATAAAACTTTTATTTTTGGTATTGAGAATCAAACTTAGAACCTTGCAATTGGCAGCAGGTGCTCTGCCACTGACCTATGTCCCTGGCCTGAGTTCACCTTATAAACATATCCCCTAATTCAATTATTTTAATTCAATATTTCCAATATCATTTCATTTTAACATATAATGGTTATTTTTAAGAATAGAATTATAAATATGACGTTATTGAAATTTTAGGTTTGCAGATCATCTATCCATATTCTCTTTGTCTGTCATTATTCTTAGCCTGCTTATAAATGCTAATAAAATTTATTAATATATGAGTTCAAACTATTTTGTGCAGCTGTCTGAACTGTTACATATCAAAACAGTGTTTATAAAGCATATACCAGAAGTGATCATAATAGTTCCAGATAAAAATTGTGCTTCTATTAATATTATTAATCTTACATTATCTTACATTAATGTTTTATGTTCTCGCAGACTATGACTTACAGATAGTAAATGTACAATTTCCAATGTCATTGGCTTTTTATTTAATTAAAAGAATATTCTACAGTTTTTATATATAAAGTATTTCTTAAAGTTTTGTATAGCATAAGTCAATCCATTAGCAAGTCATGCTTAAGAATGTGACATATACTCTTCAGCCTTAAGTCATTTATAAACAAAAGTCAATTTCTAAACTGCATTGATGACTATGATTATTAACTCACATATTTTCTAGAAGCACTCCTAAGACTCACACTTTTCAAAGGGTGTCAAGTTTTCAGTGATTGATGATATCAAAAGCAAAAGGAACAAAATTGCAAAATTCACTTAAAATGCATATGGAATGTTATTTCTAAAAATATACTAAGTTCTACCTTTTTTTTTTTTGGTACCAGGGATTGAACTCACAACCTCACACTTTTAAGAAGGTGCTTATACCACTGAAATTCTACTTTTTATTTCATATGTCTAAAAATATTGATGTCATAGATAAATGACCCATATTTCTCGGTCTGTAGTGTATGAACAAATTACTACCTTACATAATAGAATAAATAAATCTAAAAAAAATTATTTTAAGAAAAAATCACAGCACTTTCCCCATAAAATCCACAAACTGTAGGAATTCATAAGGAATCATTCATATGGAATCTGTAGAAAATAAATTGAATTATAGCACTATAAATTAAATATTATTTTGAGGGTAGGGAGAGATGAGTAGTAGGAAATTTGTTCTAGAGAACACGAGGGAAACTTTCTGGGTATATAAAAGGTTCTACAAGGTGGGGTCTGCTACTACAAGCTGGATCTAGACCAACTCCCAAAGATGCATGTGGCATAGATTTAGTCTCTAGCTTGGTATTATTAAGAAGTAGAAGTTTTAAGGTATGGGGCTTAGCGCGTACTCTTTGGGTCTTGCTTGTATGCTCTCAATAAGGTTAGTGGAAATTTGTCCCTTCTTCTCTGTGTGTTTCAGTTTCCAGTCATGAGCTAAGCAGCTTTACTCTACAACATATACCCTGCCTTGATTTACTCCACCACATGCCCAAGGAAGAGGGCCCATCAATCATAAACTGAAACCTGTGATACCATGAGCCCAAATAAAACTTCTCCCTTCTAAGCTGATTTATCTCATATATTTGTTATAATGACAGAAAGCTGACTAAAGCTACCAAGTACTGCAGACTGGGTAACTGGACAAAAGAAATTGATTTTCTCACAATTCTGGAGGCTGCAATTCCCAGATCAAGGTAGTGACAATGGTGTAACACAATCCAAGGCTTCAAACAGATAAAAACACTCTTCACAGATAGGATATCAGTAGGGCTCAGAGTTCATCTCTTAGGTGCCATATAAGGCCTCTGCTAAAGATAAGCTTATAGGAATTTGCAGAGTTTAAGAAATTCAGGTCTGCTGCCTGAATCATTTTCCAAACAGGTAATCTTTCTTTAAGAGGGCCTGGGTCTTTTGATGAAAATCATGTTGAAATTATACAACCAAAATCTACAATTCTAATAGTGAGTAGTACAATAACTAACATGAAAAATGCTGAAGAGAGGTTTAAGAAATTTTTTTTAACTAGCAGAATAACTAATTAATTAACATAGAGATAGGATAATGAAAATAATTCACTCTGAAAAATAGAACAAAAAAATCAGCTTAAGTATAAGTAATAAAACCTAAGTGACCTGTGAGATGCTATCCAGGAGATGGATATACATGAGCTAGTAGGCCAATACACATACCCTTTTCTAGGAAAAAAAAAGGGATTATTTAACTGAATGTTGTTTTTAAAGTTTCCAAATCTGATGACAAACATAAATATGAACATTCAAGAAGCTCAAAAAAATCCAAGTTTAAAGAAAGTCATACCAAGCAAGATTCCTTATAATTAAAAGTTTGAATGTCAAAGACAAAATCTAAAGAGTAACAAAGTGCTTAATGTGGCAAGGATCCTCTATAAATTCCTCATCAGATTTTCATCATAAACTATGTAGATGGGCAGACAGTGATCTGATATGTGTAAAGTGTTGGGTAGAGAGCAGTGCAATAAAAATAAAAATTCTACAACTAGCAATTCTATCCTTTAGGAAAAGAGAGAAACTGAGACACTTCTAGATAAACTAAAGTTGGATAGATTTTTACTCCTAGAGAGGCAAGTAAAAAGAGGCTCCTGAAGAGTGAATCAGAGAATATTAGTAACTTGAGATCATATGAAGAAACAAAGATTTCAATAAAGTTAAACACATAGAGGATCATAAATAATATTATTATGAAACCACTTTTTTCCTATGTATTTGGTTGAAATTCTGTATTTTGTTTAAAATTATCTGTTTAAAGGTTTATGCAAAAAAGCTCTAAGATTTGTAGAAAACAAGGAGCACACAGAGATTTCAGTCCTTATCAGTAATTCAATGGCAATTATTTAAACTCTGCAGGCATAAGATGGAAATTGGCAAAATAGACAAAGGCATGTTTTATAAATAGATCCTAAAACATGCTGACTACAAAAGATTGATTTTTCATGCAAAAAAAGGAATAAGTATATTGAAAAGCAAAGAAGGAAACATATGCTATACAAATTATAACTGAAAAGGAACAGGGCTAGTATCTATACTAAAATCAGACAAAACCACTTTAAATAAAACATATTTACAAGAAACAAAAAAGCCATGTTAATGTAAGTTTCAAAACAGGATGGTATAGTAAGTATAAATATTTACATATCCAATAATATATCATTGAAACATATAAAATAAAAAGGAATAGAATTGAAGGACAAAATATGCAGATCTATGAAAATAGTGGGAGATTTCAATACTCCACACCTAATGAGTAGAACTAGCAAAGAAAAAATTAGAAAAAGTAACACAATAAATACTTAAATATAACAGACATATGTAGAATTATTTAGCATACAATAACAGCATACTTTTTTCTCAAAAGCATATGTAACATTTTCATAGATAAAAATTGAGTGTCAATGCATTTAAAACATTGTATATCATGCAAATAATCTTTCTTCCCAAAAAATAATCAGTTAGAAGTGAAAAACAGAAGGAAAAATGGAAAATTTACAATTTTTGTAAAAATTGAAAAAGTCTTATTAATTGAAAAAATCATTATTAATGGATCAAAAAATTTCCAGGGAAAATTAAGTAATAGAAAAAGACAGGATGAAACAAGAAAATAGAATATCAGAAATTATGGAATATGACAAAAGTAGCAGCAAGGGGAAAATTTAAAGGTCTATGTCAAAAATTAAGAGAAATCTCAAATCAACAAATATCTCTTCCAGTTAAAGAACTAACAAAAAAACAAACTAAATGCAGTACTAGAGGAAGGAAGAATGCCAATAAAGATTAAAGCATAGATAAATTAAATAAAGAATACAAAACCATTAGAGAATATCAATAAAAACAAAGTTGATTATTTGCAAAGAACAAGATTGACAAAATTGTAATCAATTGAACTAAGTAAAAAAAGAGAGATAAATGACTCAAATCACTGAATCAAAAATGAAGTGGAGAAATTACACTAATAATCAGAAATGAGAGGGCTATCAATAATTACTTATTACTGAATCAGATAATTTACCTGACATGTACAAATTCTTTGAACACACCTACCGTAAACTTGTTGGAGACCACTATGAAGTGGCTCTGAGCAGGATTTAAATTTTACTAATTGGCTTTCTATGTTTATCTGTGAGTCTGTCTTAGGCCTCAGCCCCGTGCCTGGTGACAGGAGTTGATTCATAGTAAGTGAACCTCTGTGAACCACTGATCATGGCTGAGATTTGTAGTAATCTGTGAGGTCAGAGACACCTCAAAGGGCACAATAAGGCCACAGCTCCAGACACTTGGCTCCAACCCCAATTAACAAGATAGAAGCTGCAGCTGGAGGAATTTCACTCCTGCAATCTCAATCCTACCATAAATATTATCCTTGAGATAGAACAGTTCTCCTAAATTGGCATAATTTACTACTTGGAGAAGTCTTTGAAGAGACTCCTGAGGTCCTGCTCATTTCCCATGCTTTCCTCAGTTTCTCTGCCTTTTGTCCTTGAACCTGTAAAAAGTGAACTGATCTAGAGAAGTCTTTGTCTTAGCCCTCAGAGTTGTGAGCTTAATTAAAAGGTTTTGAATCTCCTGGAGCCCTAAGAAATCATACTATTTGTCTCTTTTTATTTAAATCTCTGCCATACATGTGCAGTTAGGGATATAGGGCACAACCCAACAATAACTAAATTAGGAAAAGTAGAAAGAATAGACTTGTAACCAAGAAGGAGACTGCATTGGTATTTAAATTTCCATACTAAAAGAAAACATTGGATTTGATGCTTTCACAGGCAAAATCTGTCATACATTAAAGAGAAATGAATATCAGTCATCTTCAATTTTATCCAAATAATAAAGAGGAATACTTCCTAATTTCTTCTGTGAAGCTAATATTACATTGATACCAAACCCAAAAAAGACATTTAAAGAAATAATCCACTAATATCAATTATAATATTGTATATTAGTTAAAAACTCCCAGGAAATTTGTATATTAACTCAAAGAATCCTTAATAAAATATTAATTGAATTTGGCACAATATTAAAATAATGCAAACTATGACTTCATGCCTTTTATTCCTAGAATGCAAGCATGGTTCATTATATAAAAATCAGTGAATGCATTATATCACATTAGCAAAAGGATAAGGAAAACAAATAGTCATCTCAATTAATATAAAAAAGGAATTGTGAAAAAAATCAAACACTTTACTTATCAAATACCCTCAAAATACTATAAATATAAAGAAACATCTTAAGATGATAAAAATGACATATGAAAAGTAATAACAAAACATATTGAATAATGAAAAATAAAATTTTTCCAATAAGCTCAAAAACAAGACAAACTTTTCCACCTGTATTCAGCCTAGGACTTAATATTAAACATTTAACAGAAAATGAAATAAAAACCAAACCAGAAAACATAAAAAATAATTCTCTTTGTCAACAGTTGACCTTATCAGTGGAAAATCCAAAAGGATCTATACAAACACATGAACAAAATTGTTAGAATCAGTACATGAATTCAGCAAAGTATCAGGATACAAAGTCAACATACACAAAAATATTTGCATTTGTCATATTTGTTAGATCATAGAAGCCCTATGTATACTTAGTATGTTTCAGGAGAGAGAGAGGATGATCTCCAGAGATCTTACCCAAAGCAGCCTCCTTGTGTCTAACAGTGCTTTGATCTGGGAATGGAGGAAGTGCACATTTTTATGTATTAACTATGTCTTCAGAAAAGGAAATTTATAAAATAATTGTGCTTAAATAGAATAAAAATTTTAAATTAAACAAAAGAGATGAAAGCCTTATAATTGAAACCTGAAAGAAATCACTGACTGTTATTAATAAACACAAAAATAAATGGAAACCTAGATAATGTTCATGAATTAGAAGGCTTAATATGGTTAGTCAATGCAATTCTTATCAAAATCTAATGGCATTTTTTGCAGAAATAGAAAAACATTCTAAAATTTGTATGGAATTTTCAGACTCCCCAAAGGTCCAAAGAATTCTTGAAAAAAAAAGATAAAGAATTCATAATTTGTTATTTGAAAAGTTACTACACAGTTATAATAATTAAAACTGTATGAAATATCATAGTTAAAGACATAAAGGTCAACAGAATAGAGAGCCAAGAAATAAACACTTGCATATGTTAAGTGACTACAAGAATTTCATATAGCTCACAGGGAAAAGGATAGTCTTTCCAACAAATGTTGCTTCAAATCTGGGTATCCAACTGCAAAAGAATCAAGTTCTTCCTATTTAACATCATACACATATATTAATTCAAAATGGCTAAAAGTCTCAATGCTGCACAAGTCCCAAAAGTATAAAAATCTTGTAAGGAAAACATAGGGTAAAAGTTCCATGAGGTTGATTTGACAATGATTTTAAACACATTGTCAAAGACACTGGAAAAAAAATAGTAAAACTGGACATTAATACTTTTGATGTGTATCAGAAAATGTTATCAACAAGATAAAAATCAATTCACAGAAAGAGACAAAACATTTGTCAATCATATATCTTCAGAAATACAACTGTCAGGAATATGTGGAGAATACCTACAGTCAAAAACAACAAAGCCAATATCTCAATTAAAACCTGAGAAAAGACAAGAATAGATTTTTCTGTAAAGGAGATATGTAAATGGCCCATAAACAAATGAAAAGGTGCTTAAATGCACTGACCATTAGGAAAATACAAGATAAAACTGTAATTATATGTTTCACACTCAGTATCATGGTTACTACCAATAATAAACAAAATATTCAGTGCTAGTGAAGATATAAAATAATTGGAAACTCTGTGCCCATTTTTAGGAATGCAAAATGGTACAGTCACTGAGGAAAATAGTAAGATGGCTCTCCCTCAAAATAAAACGGATTAACTAGTGAGATCAAGATGGTGGAGTAATAAGAAATAGAGAAAGAGCCTCTCTGTTATCCTGACACTGAAATATAGCAATATGAAGAAGACAAAAAAGAGGGAAATGGGTCCCCTGCACCCAAGATGAATCAACTGCAAATGAAGACCATGTAGGGAGTAAAGAGAAAAACTTCAATGAAGAAGAAGGTAGCTAGCAACATCTTCCCCCTGAGATGGGAATCACAGTGTGAGAAGAGAGGTTCAAATCTGTGTGGACACACTGTAACGGCTATCGACATCAGATGCCTCCATAGAGACATACAGCAGTGGAGGGAAGCAGCAGATATGAAGGACTGCACTAGCTAGTGGTGAGTGCTGAGGACTCAGTCCTCCCATGGGAGAGAAATTGGTCTGGAGCCATCTTGAGCAACTTTATTTCTAGTCTCTTCCTCTTCTTCCACTTCTCTATTTGCTCCTTAACCCATTTTGAATGTTAACTCTTGAGGAAAAAACTGACATATTAAGGACTTGCACAATGGATAAAATTTTCTAATTTGTTTTAGATTTTGTTACATAATCATAAAATCTAGTTCATATAGTTAAAATGGCAAACTAATGGTTAGCTCAGTTTGCCATTTTCTAAACTGTGTTTGATGCTAATGGTACCACTATAGACAAATGTGACATAATTGTTCTGAACAGCTATTCATTCTGATATTCCAAGACTGCAATTGACTAAGGGTCACAGAAAAAACTGTGGCACAGTGCCAAAGGACCAGATATTAGGCCAAACAGGCAACTTCTCATCTCCAACAAATTTTAGAGGTCAGAACTTCCAATAGATTCAAAACCCCCAAAAAACAGCTATATCCAGAAGATGCCTCAGAGAAGTAGTCATTACCTAAGGGTCCTAAATACTAGCAATAAAGCAACTCACCACAGGCAATTCACAAGCATTGCTCCAGGAATTTAACTAAGAAGGAAAACAAGAAGACCCTTAAACAGGATGCAGCCTCAGACATTTATTTCACCAGAGGGCAATGAGGCGGGACAATCAAAAACCACCCCCATGGCCTTTATGAAGTGGTAACAACAATGCAATTGAATGAGGCTTTGGAAAAAAATCAAGTTCAAATAATCTCTGAGATAACTGCAGAGATGGTGTCCAAAATAAAGATCACTCTTAGTGATGCTAGAGACAAAAAATAGATGAGCTTAAGAGATGTATGGATGCCATGAATGCTCAGTATAGGAAAGAAATGCAATCCATAAGGGAGATTCCAACAGATATCCAGGAAAATAAAAATTCCATTAAAAGTATTTGCAGCAAATTAAGACAATGTGATTAAGCCTATCTTCAGCAGATTAAGCCTATCTTTGGATCTAAAAGATAGGCCTTCAGTTAGAGATTATGAAAAGAAAAATTTCTCAAAAATACCAGGGAACCAAGAGAACTCAATCCAGAAACTGACATATGAGACAAAACAAAATAATTTAATATTGATTGGAGTCAATGAAAAAGCAATGCATACTATAAATGACATAAAAAACTGTTTTAAAATGTCATGGAAGAAACCTTCCCTGGTAAAGAAAAATAATTTGTCATACAGATAAGTGAGACATATAATTATATCCAACTAGCCACAATCAAAACAATCTGCATCCAGGCATAATCAAGATTTCAGAAATTCAACACAAGAAGAGAATCTTAAAAGCTGTTAGGGAAAAGAAATAAAT
Source organism: Hydrochoerus hydrochaeris (assembly GCA_004027455.1). Taxonomy (NCBI): domain Eukaryota; kingdom Metazoa; phylum Chordata; class Mammalia; order Rodentia; family Hydrochaeridae; genus Hydrochoerus; species Hydrochoerus hydrochaeris. Next base: position 105,753 of record PVLA01006985.1, read on the forward strand.
CAACTATACTGAAAGTTCATAAGAATCACAGCTGATTTTTCAGCACAAGAACTTAGATTTCTCAAGTCAAGAAGAGTTTAGAAAGAAGTATTTCCAGTTCTAAAAAAAAAAAATCATCAACCCAGACTGATTTATCCTGAAAAAGTATCTTTGAAAACTAATGTAGAAATAAGATACTTATGATGAAAACACATGTGAAGATATTTATAACCACCAAACTACCACTCCAAAATATTTTGACAGACATTCTAGAAACAGAGGACAAGAACTTCAACTTCATGAACTCCAATAGAGGAAACCTACCTTAAGGCAAACAATTAAACACAAGTAAGGAAAAATGGGGGGAGCCAACAGCTTGAAAATAACATAACAAGGATAAGTCAATACATATCATTTATAACCATCAATTTTAATGGTTTAAATTCACCATTCAAAAGACACAGACTGTTGAAATGGATCAAGAAGCAAGATCTAACAATATGCTGCATGCAAGAAACACATTTAATTCAAAAAGAAATTCATACATTGAAAGTCAAAGGATGAAAACAATAATCCACATTACAGGTATCAGAAGCTAATAGGACTGGATATTCTATTCACAGAAAAAGTATATTTCAAGCCAAGATTGATTGAGGGAGATAAAGAAGGTCACTCTATCCTTGTAAAGGGAACAATGCAAGAAGAAGAGATAAATACTAAATATAGATGAAAAAATACTGGTGGACCCAACTAGATAAAATGAATACTAATGGGTATGAAAAATCATTAATACAATAGTGTTGGGAGTTCTAAATACCCCACTGACACAAAAAGACAGATGAACCAGACAAAAAATCAGCAATGAAATACTAGAACTCAGCTATACTTTTGAACAAATGAACTTAGTGAATTTCTGCAGTGTCCTACCCCACATCAGAAAACACATTCTTCTCTGCTGCACATTGAATGTTGTTCAAAATAGTCCACTACTATCTCATAGAACTCTTGCTTAAGGAAATACAAAGGAATTGAAAATATCCCATGCATATTGTCAGATCATAGTGCAATGAAATTGGAAATCCATGGCAAAAGAATCCACAAGAATTTCATACACATGCGAAAATTAAATAGAACCCTTCTAAATAAAGAAACTGAAGAAATTAGACAGTTTTTACAGTTGAATGACAACATAACATATTGGAACTTATGGGACATACTGGAACTTATGGGACACAGTGAAAGCAGTCCTAAGAGGAAAATTTATAGCAGCAAATCTCTGTATCAGGAAATAGAGCAAGTACATATAAACAATTTAATGGTGAACTTCAAACCTTTAGATAAAGAACAGATAGTAGGATAAGCCAAAAACTCATATAAACAAGAAAATTATAAGGATTAGAGCAGAAATTAAAGCACTAGAGACTAAAAAATCAATACAAAGAATCAATGAATTGAAGGATTGGTACTTTGAAAGATTACATAAAATTGTCAAACCCTTAGCCAAACTTATCAAAAAAAGGAAAAAAGAAACTCAAATCAATGCAATTAGGAATTAAAAGGATGAAATCACAATGGAGCTTGCAGAAATCCAGTTTGAGAACTTGTAAATTGGAAATAAATGAGGTACTGAGAACCCCTAATAAAATTGTATTAGGGCTTCTAATAAGATGGACAATGCAGAATAAATGGACAGATTTCTAGATACATATGAATTACCAAAGCTGAATCAAGAAGATATAAAAATCCTAAATAAACCAGTATCAATAAATGACATTGAAGATATAATTAAAAACCTATCAACACAGAAAATCCCAAGTCCTTGTGGATTCACTGTTGAATTCTGCAAGAAATTTTGGGAAGACATAACACTGCTACTTCTTAAACTCTTTAAGAAATTGAAAGAGAAGCAATACTTCCAAAATCCTCCTGGAAGCAAGTATTACCTTGATTCCAAAACCAAAGAAGAACCCAACCAAAAAAAGAAAACTACAGGTCAATTTCTTAGTGAAACAGATGCAAAAATCCTCAATAAGATACTGGCAAACAGAATGAAGCAAGCCATCTAGAAGATTATATACCTTGACCAGGTAGGAGTCATCCCGGAGGTGCAAGTATGGTTCAACACACATAAATCAATAAATATAACACACCGTATTAGCAGAGCCAAGGACAAAAATCATATGATCATATCAATAGATGCAGAAAGATCTTTGGTCAATGTCCAGCACCAATTCATGATAAAAACCCTACAGAAAAATACAATAGATGGTATTTATCAATCTGATAAAAGCCATCTAAGACAAACCAATAGCCAACATCATACTAAATGGACAAAAACTGAAAACTTTCTCTCTAATATCAGGGAGAAGACAAGGGTGCCTGCTGTCACAACTCTTATTCAATATAGTTCTGGAAACTGTAGCCAGAGAAATTAGATGAGAGAAATAAATAACAGGAATAAAGATAGGAAAGGAAAAAGTTAAATTATTGTTATTTGCAAAAGGCATGGTACTCTACATAGAAGACCACAAAAACTCAGCTAAAAACAAATTAATAAGCAAATTGATTACTGTAGCTAGATACAAAGTCAACAGTCAAAATCAATAACCTCCCTGTACACAAATAATAAACTCACTGAAAGAGAAATCAGGAAAATGCCTTTCACAATAGAATCCCCTCAAAATGAAATACCTAGAAATCAACCTAATGAAGGATATAAAAGAATAATGCATTGAAAACTGCAGTACTCTGAAAAGCAGATTGAAGAGGATGTTTAAAACTGGAAAGGCATCTCTTGATCTTGGATAGAAATGACCATACTTCCAAAACTGTTATAGATTTAATACCATTCTGATCAAAATTCCAATAGCATATCTCACAGAACTAGAGAACACAATCTTAAACTTTATCTGAAACCAGAAGAAATCTAGAATAGCAAAGGCAATTCTCGTCAACACAGGCAAGATAGGAAATTGTATTACACAATTTCAAGATTTGAAATTGTATTATAATGATATTGTGATTTTTTAAAGTATCTTACTGGGGAAAAAACATACTCAAAGATAAGTGGAAGAGATTGGATGATGCAGAGGCAACTCCAGACTTATTAATCCACCTTATCTTTGACAAAAGATACCAAACATATTCACTGGAAGAAAGAAAACCTCTTTAATAAACAGTGTTGAGAAAACTGGCTCTACACATGAAGATTAAAATTGGACCATGTCTTTCACTATGCATTAAACTAAATTTGGAGTGAACCAAAGATCTTACTACTAAAACAGAAAAAATTACATTTGCTGGAAGATAGAATATCTAAAACTCTTGACGACATTATTGCAAGCAAAGACTTTAGGAATAAAACTCCAATTGCTTAGGAACTACCACAAAGAATCAACAGTTGAGATCTCATCTCATTAAAAAGATTTTGCACAGCAAGAGAAACAACCAACAGAGTAGAGACAACCAGTAGTGTGAGAAAAAATATTTCCCATATGTTCCTCAGACAAAGGAATACTATTAAAAGCATATGAATAATTCAAAAAATCATACCTCTCACATTTAAAGACCCAATCCAAAATAGTCTGAAATAAATACACACTTCTTGGATGAAGAAATACAAACAGCAAATAAATAAATGGGAAAATGTTCAACATCATTAGTCATTCAAGAGATGCAAATTAGAACTACGATGAGAGAACCTTCACTTGACTCTGGCAAGAATGACTATTACCAAGAAATCAACCAGTAATGAATGCTGGAGAGGCTGTGGGGAAAAAAAGAATCCTTCTCCTTCTTGGTGGTGGTTAATACTGGTGTAACCACTCTGGAAATCAGTGTGTAGATTGCCCAAATAATTAGGATTTGAGGTCCCATTTAACCTAGCTATTCTCCTTCTAGATATCTTCCCAGAACAATTAAAGACATTGTACCACAGTGATATATGTGCACTCATGTTTACAGCAGCACAATCTGTAATAACTAGATCTTGAAAACAACCTAAATGCCCATCAGCAGAAGAATGGAATAAAAAGATGTGGAATTTTATACAATGGTGTATTACTCACCATAAATAAGGATAAAATTGATACTTTCATAGGTAAATGGGTGCAACTAGAGACCATACTCATAAGTGAAATAAATCAGACTTACATGTATAAACATTGTATTGTCTTCCTAGTGTGAGAAACTGATATACATTATAGTTAAGAAATATCACTAACTTTTCTTTTTTAAAAATTTTTATTTAAAGATAAAAAAGCATGTAAAGGGTAGAGATAATACAGAATTTCAGAAAAAAGATAAACAATAAGAAAGCACTAGTTGATAAATTACATATTATCCCCTTAGAAATAGTTGTTCAAGTTACAAAATTAAAGCATACAAAGTAGATCATCAAACCGTGAGAGTGTAAACAGCTACACATACATGAGTTTCTACATGTATTTCTATCCTTTCTGTATTAGAGGGAAAAACAAAACTTAGTAAGACAAAACAAAACAAATTCCTATAAGAACATGAAACAAAAAAGTCGTACAAAACCACAGTATAAGGTGATCTACAATGATTGCTGTATTGTTTCTTATTATCTTCAATAGAATTGCCTATATCATCAGGCATAAATGAATATAGCAGTATAATTGAATATAGCAGTACATAACAATATTAGTAAAAAATAAAGCATTGTAGACAATATAAAACCTCAAAGTCAGGTAATAATCAAACCAGAGTGGATATTCTAGTGAATCGTGTCATCTTAAGTGCAGTTGCCTATACTCTCAGACTTGATACTATCAATCATAACAGCTTTGAATATAATCTATCAATACAAAACAGCGATCTAACAAACCAGATTTGATTACAATCAGTTATGGTAAAACAGTGTAGGTTTTACAGAGCTTTAGATTAAGTTAATAGGAAATTAAGGATGATTACCGTACTATATCCTGTTATTTTCAGGATTACTGTTTGTACCCTCAAATCTAGCACAGGTAGAATGACTGGAACAGAATATAAAACATCTAAGCAGAGTAGTGTGAGTCATGTGGGTTTTAAAATCCTGGTGCACTATTAACAATATAGTGTATCAAGGCCATCTATGTTAGAGATTATAGCCAACCTTCTCTGCCTCATTTCTGCTATACTATTTTGCTGCCTGTTTGTCTACTTTTCTCCTTCATTCTACTGCCTGCCCCACTCATTGAGGCCTTTTTGCCACTGTTCCTAAATCCTGGTATTTTTTTTCTCTCTCTCTCAAATGTCCTTCAGTAGTCTCAGTAGGATTGGATTGGTGGTCACAAACTCCCCCAGTTCCTCTTTGTCATGGAAGTATATTGTTTCTCCATTAATTTCTAGTGACAGTTTTGCCAGGTACATCAATCTGGCCGGGAGGTTATTTTCTTTCAGGGCTTGGAATATTTCACTCCAAGCTCTTCTTGGTCTGATGGTCTGTGTGGAAAAGTCAGCCATGATCCTGATGGGCTTACCTTTATAGGTAATCTGTTTCTTTTCTCTGACAGCTTTTAATATTCTGTTTTTATATTGAATTTCTGGCATCTTGATTATTATGTGTCTGGGTGTAGATCTATTTTGGTTGTAGGTGGCTGGAGTTCTGTATGCCTCACATAACCAAATGTCATTTTCTTTTTCCATGCCTGGGAAGTTTTCCTTAATTATTTCTGTAAATAGCTTTTGTAATTCATCTGTATGTATTCCTGCTTCTTCATTCACATTTCTTATTCTTAAATTGTAGATTCTCTTATCATCTTCTAGCCTTTGTATTGTTACTGCCTGTTTCTTTGTTATTTTTTAGAGATCTTTCTTTTCATAATCACACATTGCAAACTTGTCTTCAAGTTTTGATAGTCTATCCTTAGTTTCTTTTAAGGTGTTTTGCCAGCTTTCAATGGAGTTTTTAATTTCCTGGTAGTCTCTTTGAATCTGCTTCATGTACTCTATATTTTCTTTATATTCTTTATTGAATGTTTCTCTTCTTTTTTTGTGTTCCTCCCTTCTACTGTCTGTATTTTCCTGAGAGATGCTCCCTGCTTCCCTGTGCCTAGCAAGCACTAACTGCTAGGCACAGGGAGCATTTCTTTTATTACTCTACTCATATCTTGCTTTACCTGATTTAATATTTCAGTTTTGAGCTCGTCTACAAGGTCCCAAAGATATCTTTTAAGGTCCACTGAAGCATGCCTGCTTTTGCATGTTTGTTGCCCTTAGTTGCCCTTGTTTTTCCCTCTCCTGGATCAGGGCTATCAGGGTTCTGGGCTGGGGGCCTCTTCCTGCCTCTCTCTCCTGTCATGGTCCCGGCTTCCTCCACACAGGTCACATTGCCCCCTTTCCTGTTGGCCATGCCTCCTCTGAAGCATGCTTGCGAGGGCCCTCCCCCCTCTCCTGACTGCTCCTATCACTGAGGTGCAAGCAGTGGCTGCCTAAGCCTGCCCCTCCCCACCAGGCCAACCAAACTGCAGAGGCCTTCCCCCTGGTTAGTGCTTGCTAGGCACAGGGAATCGATTTAGGACGGCTCATTGGGTCCCAGCCAGGGGCACAGCCCAGTCCAAGCAAATCCCAAAAATCTGCTTTGCAGAGGGAGGAACCAACTGAAGTCACTGTTGCTCCCAGTTCAGGTTCCTCCTGCCAGATTCCAACATGTCGACCATTTGATCGCACCCTTCCCATGGTGGCGGGGGGGGGTCCCAATCCCGGCACTGACCATGGATTATTGAAAGTCCCTTTGCCAGCTCCGCTCTCCATCAGGCTCACCAAACCCCCAACTTCAGCACTGCTCTGCTTCCCGTGAGTCGTGGTGGGAATGAGTTTGGGCAGCTGTGCCGGCCGTGGTGGTTTCAGGCTGGTGCAAATTAAGTCCACTGCAAAATTGGTGGGTCACGTGAAAACACTGTGTCCAGCTGTTCTAGTTGTAGTCCCAACATATTTGATGAGCTTTTTTATGTTTTAATTTCTTCCTGTGTCAAGAGGATCCATCTCCCTCTCTGGGTCTCTCCAGGGTATCATATTCTGGCATGTGAGTTGTTCCTCCCAGGAGGCTCTGTTTTTGTTGCTCATTAATTGCCCATCTTGTCTTCCTCTCTAGCTTTTCTTAATTCATTGAAAAGAAAGGTTTGTGCTAATGTTATTCAAACAACTAAATGCAGATATCTTGTACTCTGAGTAACTAATTTAAAGATAACTATATGCAATGTGTTAACCATTGTTACTCTAACTATCCTGTTTTGAAGTTTTGTTTTATTTTTTTCTTAGAGAAAAGAAACCTAACCAATAGAATTACCATTTGAGTCAAGCCTGATCAGCAGCAATCTAGTGAGATGCTGTCTCAAAGTAAGAAAAATATATATAGAGAGATAAAATATCTGGGTGCATAGCTTAGTGCAGACATCCAGGGATGGATCCCAACTACCAACAATAAAATAAAGGAGAGAGAGAGAGAGAGCAGGAAAGGAAAGGGAAGGGAAGGGAAGGGAAGGGAAGGGAAGGAAAGGAAAGGAAAGGAAAGGAAAGAAAGGAAAGGAAAGGAAAGGAAAGGAAAGGAAAGGAAAGGAAAGGAAAGGAAAGGAAAGGAAAGGAAAG